>WURS02421722.1:0-16754 GCA_011762765.2 Rhinocypha anisoptera
CCGCAAGCTTCCCTCACCCTCCCCCCCCCCCCCCCCCACTCGCCTCTCACCCTCTCTCCCTCCAATGCTTCCCCGTCGCCACTTTCACTTTCTCTCTCCTAGACCGAAGAGAGGCCTCTCAACGCGGGGTCGAGGAGGAGGCTGGTGGATAGTCGCGGAATGCCTTTCCATGTTGCGATCGTGAAAGGAGCGAGGCGTAGCGGCGTTGCCAACGCCACGGGTTTCCCCCCTTGTAACAGGACGCCTTTTGTACTCCCTTCCCCAAACTATGTGTATGTAATGCGAACTAAAAGCTCACGCTCCGGTAATTAAGGCAATATGCGGATGAAAATTACACGTATTTGCGGATTGCGAGCAATGTCGCAGATATAGGGGGAATTGAAACTCACCGAGAATGTATTTGCCTGTGACACTGAAGCCACTAGCTGCATGTATAGCGTTATTTTTAAGAATAAAAAAAAATTTAAATTATTAATTAATTTCGCAGAATCCTCATCAATCGTTCGCATAAAACTAAAATAGTTGAAATAATCAATGGATCAAATTTGACGGGACAGAATATCTGTTAATGTTACGAAATTGCAAAAGCAGTATCTGGTAGTACGAAAGCGAAGTGTAACAATTACAACTTATCGGTTTAAATTGGTAAAATTCATTGCATAAGAAAAGAAGGGGTTTTAATTTTTACTCTCATTTATGACATCGGATTGTGCATTCTGAGGTATATACGTGACTAATTATGAGGAGTAAATGTTATGCATTTGCAGGTATCCTGTGATATACTCATTGTTTTCTCTAATCTATATTAGTTCACAAGCTAGCGATAAAATAAATAATTTCCCTGGGCAGTATTTGCATTTTACAAACAAATTGTACCGTTTTCATTGCGATTCAATATTTTAGGTGCTTTTCAGATCGTCTTTTTTCTTCTTTTGGGCATTCTTTTTAATAAATTCCCAAGTAGCAAACTGATAATGCTTAGGATATTTATATCTAAATCAGGATTAATTTTTCTAGGTAGTAATCATTGGACGGCCTTTATAAATAGTCCTTTGGGTATGATCATAGAAACTCTCAAAAGGAATAATAGCAAGTTCTCTTTCTCACTGAATCCCTATTTCGGAGAGCTATGTATAAATTCTCTTTCCACCGGATTTGAACCAGGATCTTGTTGCGTCAAGGTGATAAACTAGCTTTTGCCCCCATCGCCTTGTATTCTGAGTGTATTATGTATCCGGTTATAGTCCTCCTTATAGAATGACAAAATAAAGACCATTAATGACCTTGCGTATTCTGGTCGTCTTTTTTCTTGTAAAAACTCTCCCAATTACCTAACGACGGCCACAAGCTACTTCCTGAGTGTCTTGAGGACGTGTCCAAAATTCACAGAGTGCGCACGAATTAATAAGCGAAGCAGAAGATCCGGCGGAAGCGATAAGAAAAAATGCCCAAGTACCGACGTCGGTCTTAGTCATTCTGGTCAACGAAACACACCCACTCAGGGGTGTGTGAGGAGAGAGAGAGGACGGAAGCGAATGGAAAGGACTGACGCGGGAAGACCGGTAGCTTTTCTCTTCCCGCCAAAAGTTACAATTCCCAATTAATACATTTCCGTACTGCTTGATGCCACTTCCCACGGTGGATCACAGTCTAGTCAGCCTCCAACACCTCGACTGCGGATATACGAGGTGCATTAAAGTTGTCAGGCCTCCAATTTTTTTCTCCGGACTGGAAACAGATAGAAATTTGCGGTTTGTTTTAAAATGAGCGGGCACTCTTTATTAATGCGTGACAGAGATGGCAATACTTTACGATAGACAGAACCTCTAGCGGCAGCCACGAGAATGAGAACTGTTTTCGATACTTAAAATGGAGACGTTTTCGTTACATGACCAGCATGTAATTATTCTTGGTGTGACACCGATTGAAATTCACCACCAGTTGAAGGAAACATGTGGTGATGGAGTCATGGATGTGTCGAAAGTGCATTCATGGGTGCGACAGTTTAAAAAAGACAGATCATCATGTGCCAACGAACCAAAATAATCTCGGCCTCGCACACCGACAGCGTCACAGCAATTTTCCAGTAGTCAAAACAGACTCCTAAAGAAGTCTTCACTGCGGCCATAGAATCATGACGTCGACGTTGCAAAAAATATGTACCGCTGCAGGAAGATTACGTCGACAAGTAACACAAGTTTAATTGTTTTTAAGGTGAATAATTAGTAAAAAAATCGGAGGCTTTATAACTTGAATGAACCTCGTAGTGCACCATAAATTTTGGAATTAAATTCAATGGCAGTCCTTTAGTGTCTAAATTAATTGACGGACTGTGTGCACTAAAAATGTACAGTTACCAACAGTAGAAAAAAATTGAAAAAAAAATGTCTTCTGAAAAACTACCAGATTATAGCTAAAATCCAACTGCTCTTCTTCAGTAAAGTTGACTTAAACAAACAAAAAACTATTTCCGAACGAGTTAAATTTTAACCTTTATATTAGTTCATCATGAACACTGCCCTCATATAGCAGTACAAACCTTTTGAATTACTTTGGATTAGTTCAAAATTAAAAAATTAAAATAATATTAATTTTGTTGTAGAACAAATTTTACAGCACTAAAGAGATTATAACGTTTAATTCTATTCGAGCTCCTCTGTAGTTGTTGAGCTCTCTGTAACATTCGTGAAAATAGCTCGTTTTTATCTCGTTCAAATCAGTTGACTTATAACGGGAGCGTGGCCAAAAAAGTATCATATTTCTCTTATTGAAAGTACTTTTAAAACATCTGATTTTAAACGTATATTTACATGGTATACTTTTCATTTTTTCGTTTATGAAACTCCACTCATAAGCGAAAAAATATTTATTTCCGTGACCCAAAGTTTATAATGAGGAAGAGACAAGAGGAATGAGGATGTATAAAAAGAAGTGGAAGAGTGGAAGGCCATATATGATGATATACGGAAGGGAACATCCAGAAGTGGTTGACTCTTCTTAGCAAACAATGGTTTTGTTGTAAAAGGAAACTAATGAAAATCCCACGAAAGAAGGCCGATGGTAATGTGTATGCTAAATAAAGAGCCTTTTGATAAAAAAAACCATCCCAAGTTTCACAAAACTCAGCAATGATAAGAGAATTCTGAAAGCGTAATGAAAACCATGGAAAAATGTACTAATTTTCACAATGCTACAGTTTTGGTGACCATTGTCTTCACTTACCATATGAATTTGGACCAACTTATGATATTTTTTTACATTATTATTATTCCGTGTTATTGTCCTGACAAAAACACGGAATAATTGTCAAGACATGTCAAGACATTAATGAGCAAGCTGCTACATAATATGCAACAGTTCAGAACTCTCCGATAGCTTTAAGTAGATACTGATTAAAAGTAAATCCTCGTAATTTACTCTTCCTAGACAGAAAGCTTATTGTAATTAGCTATTAATTATATCTATTGCATGATAAGGAATTAATAATCAATATTTTCTCTCATGAAGTTCATGCGAGACAGTAAAAGTCACACAAATTCTTTCCACGTGCTTTAATTTATTGAGTTGCTGTCTTTGCATTAAATTCTTTCATGTTGTTATTCTTGTTAAGGTCTGGAATGAGTATTTTTGCCATTGTGTCAAAAAATTTAGAAGCCTGTGATAATTGTGAAAAAATATGTATGCGGCACTGTAAAAGTTTTCACTCAAAGGTATCCTACTACCTAAGGATATGTATCCAGTAGCTAATTTAAATAATAATACTAATTATCGCGTGTGTCAAAGTTTATACAATTTTTGAATATCCAAATTATCTTTGGCATTAAATTAGTAACCGTTATCACAGGTTATCAATCCGACGATTGTTTTGTAGTAGGTCTACAAACTATCCTCTGTCACCTCCATCTCCTGTCATCACAGGAGTTTTTTATTTGTACATGTCCCGGGATTCAACGAATAAAAATTTCTTGTGACCTAGCTTTAGGGTTATTTCCTCCTAAGATCCTTTGTAAATTCAAATTAATAACAGCTACCCATAAAATCTGCATGCTGTCTGCAAACCTTTATGGTATCTAAATACCTATTCTTCTCCCACCTCTGTCTTACAATGGTAAATTATGCCTTCCAAAACGCGCTTCTATATCAGAATAACTCTTAATGTTTCTCAAAACTAATCTTCCTGTCTTCAGGTTTATCGTAAATTCTTATCCTCTCCTACTTTGACTTATATGTTATCATTTTCATTCCTTCCCATTCTTTTTATTTTCCCCATTCTTCTCTAAGCCCAAATCTCAAAAAACTCCTACATAAACTCATTCTTTTTCTACTTAGAACAGATTTTTGAGAAACACAGCACTACGCTCCATTATAAATTTTACTTTTATTGAACATAAGTCTCTCTCACGGGTCTCTCATTCTCATAAATGGTCCCATCGCTAATTTCATTTTACTTCTAACCTTACTATTGCTTTGTTCACTTTGATTAAAAATGCTGCCCGAATAAAAGATATAGTAGCTGAAATTCCTTTTTTTATATCTTGATATTCAGCCTCCTGGTTTTGATATTTGATTAAATTTTTTCTAACTAACTATATCAATTCTTAAGTCTCAAGCTATACCTGAAACTTTCATTCCTGTCTCCATTCATGTTAATTTTGCCGCTCCCTTGGATAGAGGCGATCCATGAAACGTAATTAAGCTATAAATGGAAAGAAAAAGGTATTTAAATCTTTGGCACGGAGATCAGCATAATTTGGGTCTGAACCCTGGTCTTTTAGAAAACAAGATAAGGAAAGATTGGAGGCCTTCGAAGCGCAGGTGTGTACTACAGAACAATGGAAAAGATCAAGTGGTCATAAAGAAAGACAAATGTGGTGGTTTTGGTTATAGTATGAAAAAGTAGTGCGTTGTTGGCAGAAATCCGTAAAAAGGAAGAAGGGTAGTTGGGAGAAATATTAAGAGAAGAAGATATATTAAACTAGCATGTTAGATAGCAAATATTTTGGAAAACAAGGATAATGGAAGAAAATAGGGATTTTAGATTGGATTCCGAGAGGCAGAAAGGACTTTGAGCTTATATCCAATTATAACTGACTTTTAGGTAATGAAAAATAGGGTCAGTCAATTAAATTCTAGTTTATATGGTAAAAATGGTGGGAAGGTTGATTGCAATCGGGCCAACTTAGAAGCCTTACGAGCCACACCAAAGACAGGATAGAAAGATCGCAAAAGAAGTGTAGAAATTATATTGTTATGATTGCCCAAACATTTTTATTGGACAAATGGGAAGGAAGATTAAGGCTGCTAGTTTAAGTCAACTTAAAAATATCTAAATATTATAGCTAGAAGTCGTTTGATGATATTAAAGAGGACAGAGAATGAAAATGCCAACAATACTGATCAGTGTGATACTGATCAGTGTGATATTGCTGGTAAATATAATACTAATCTGTTGCTGGTATACAATCGCGGTAACTGAATATAAGTAGTCTATTACAGAATATTTGTGTATGTATTTTAATTTAAATCGTATTGTAGAATTTTCTATTCATAAGTTAATTACTATTACTTAAACGTTTATACAAATTTTAATGTATAAAAGAGCATGAGTATAATTTCATAAATAACAGCAGTCAGGCGTACCGGTACAAATCATGATTTAGAATTATGTGTATGCACAGGTCAAGGGTAAATGTTTTCCATAAGTAAATGTTTCGGAACAAAGAACACGGGTTAAGGATTAGGGAAACATCTCAATTAAAATTTGGCTTGGTTAATAACACTGTCGACCCGTCCATTAACCCAACAAAAACAATAAGAAATATTTTGAATTCGATTTACTGTTTCTTAGGATCAAGAGGATACATTCAATGACAAATTATTTTGTTTTGATTAATAAAACATTTGAAAAATCTCTCTAATCGTTATTTGCATGTTTATTCATATCAATGTGTCAAATTTATTGTTTAAACAATAAATATTCGATAGTAAAAAATAAAAAAGTAAAATAAGGAATTGCAAAAGTAAAATCTAGCATCTGAAATTCGATGGTATTCATGGAATTACTGATAAATTTATTTTTCATGTCTCTAGAAATTTTCCCGATATATTTACTGATACTTTTGTGACATAACCGTTTTGTAATAACATGTTTGTGTAAACACTGTTTCTAATACCAAAATTTCCACTTAATCCTTTCGGCGAAGTCAAAATGCTCGAAGCATAAACGTCAAATAGAGTCATGGAATGAAGGAAAGTTAGTGCCAAGTTCATTGGCCAGGCGGTAACAAGATTCGTAACTACGTTATCAGGTGTCAGAAGAAAAAACAGATAATTGGTAGATAATATGGTAGAAATTTCTTCAAAAACTTGGAAGAAATTTCATAAAATGTCAGGTTTATGAATCTGATTAATTCCATATTTTAATGCAGTTCACGTCCTGGATTAATTCGCAAGATAAAATAATGTGCGTAAATGACCTTTACAAAACATGTAGAATCCTTTTATATTCTGTGAGGGAACTACGAGAAGAAGATAAATTGACTTCAAAAAGGAGCCTTTTGAAACAAAAATTTTTTTAAGCTCTCGTTTAAAGAAATCATCTCTGCTCTGAAGACGAGTTTCTCGTCTTTAGACTCATTTTCACAAAAAAAGATCAACTAAAATCCATATATAAGCAGAAAATATGTGCGGTGTAACTAAAACAAACATTTTTAATCGATATTGTCTAATTTCTTTCTGAAATTCACGTTCTTATAGTTTGCAACAGCTTCTTTTCAGAAGGCTATGAGGAATATAATAATAGAGAGTTTAATTCCATAGTATCAGTTATCTGATGATGGCACGAAACGTTGAAACTACTATAACTACCAAAATCCATTTTCGTGGAAATACAGTGTTTTTCATTTTCTGTGATATATATTTCCACAGAGTTGAGCTGAAAAACATTGAATTCTTCAACTCTTAGGAAGATGAGCATCATGTGGAACGTTGTCGAGAAAGCGAATTGATGCTGGAATTTAAACTCCAACAGCTAGGATATTTGTCACTTTTAACCCTTTAGGTCCCAATAAGTCATTGTCCTAAAGATTCTTAAAATATTTCATGTTTTTGGAACTTTCGTCGAAATGAAACCGAACCCAAATATTTTTTCGCTAAGGTCATGTTTCGAACTCTCGATCCGGTCAACCGATACTTTTAAAAGCACTTAAGTGCTCCGCTCCTCGAAAGAAGTTAGCTATTACCTGATCGTTGTCGTCGAAAACCGGGGGTGTTGACTCGAAAAACATCCCGGCCCTCCCAGGGACTATTCCATTTACCTCTACCTATTCCGAGTCATTTCTGGACCGATAAGTGCAATGTATATGGCGACGCGCGAGCCGAAATTCGCCGCTCCGCTTTCGATTTTCCAGTTTTCACTCCTCGGGCGAGAGAGCAAGAGCTGTGTGTGTGGAGGGGGACAGGGTAGCCGCGTTTTTACGGGGTTGACCCACTCACTCACTTCAAGCTCTCAGCCTTCTTGGGTGATCTTGAAAGAAGGCCCAAGTCGACCCGTCGCGGTCTCCATGGAACCCGGAAGGAGAGACGGAGGATAAGGAAAGGCGGGCTCCACCGCGGTCACAACTGAATCGGAGAACAGGTGTGGATCTTGCTACACCGCTGCAGCATGCTCGCTGTTTAGAGTTACTATTTATCGTGGAGATAAATCATGGTTTCCATCAATGTTTTTGCGCCAGAAGGAGGACTAAGCGTCGCCGCAGTGCCATATGCAATTCTGCGTAAAGTCTGGGAAATGTGAGAGAAAGTGACGTTCAACATTTGCATCTTAAGTAGCTTAGAAAGTCAACACCTGCAGGATCATTTTTTTCTGTAATCGGAAGTATTGTGGAAGAAATAGTATTAATTTAACCCTCTTCTAAGATGGTAACAATTCCAACTACAGTAAAAGGGGTCAATTTTCCAAGGTTCCCTCATTGAAAAATTTATTGTTTTCATCATCAGCAACATAAATGTAATAGTCAATTTGAACCACATCTCTGTCACCAATTTTTAGACGAGCCTCATCTTCACACAATGGTAATATGCCACATACTGTTGTAATCTCCTTTTATTTTCACTGTTCTACTTTTGTAATGGGTATTATTGCAGTTTTTCTCGGATTGAAATATTACTCTCGATTTGGAAAAAGAGACATTGTAGCTTTAATCAGTTGGGTTTATTAACTATTATGTTTTAAGGCTCTAAACTTTTTTTGATTTCTCGAACTGACAGGTGTGTTTAAGTTGACTGCTAAACTCGTGTTTCTTTATCATCTTGTGACAGTCTATTAGACTAAATTACTACCACATTCTCAAATAGGAAGCAATGCTACTTTCTTTTTTAACTAAAATTGGCACTCCTATAATACAGAATTTCTGAATGAGTTAAAAAATCTTAGAAAACAACTCATCATTAAAGTAAAATACTTCCATTATGTATCTTCCACCATGACCTGTATATGGTCAGGCATATGGAAAATTTCTCTTAAAATTTGATGGGAAAATTTAATGGTCAGTTAGTGAGTGGGATTTTATCGAGAACAAGTTTTGTTAAAATTGTAATTTTTCTGATCATTTTCTTCTTTGATGCCCTGAAAATATTTCATGGAGCTAAACATTCATCTCTCATTTCTTTTACTTTATTCTAAATTTCTCAAAATTTCTCACATTCTTTCTCATGTTTTCGCATGAAAACTGTCAATTTTAGAAATTCAGGGAGAATTTTATCGCAGAAAAATATTATAAATTGGATTTCTCTCACTCAGAAATTATCCAAAAGTTGTGTTAAAATAATTATCCAAAAGTTTTGTTCAGACTTATAAGTACAAATGTCTGCTTTGAAGAAGACATAGATTTTTTCGGTACTAGCTGCTTACATTAAACATATCATTATGTTTCTAAAAATAATTTACCTACTTTTTTGTTTTGACAACTAACCATGAAACTTGAATTTCCATTGTGAATCGTATAAATAGCTAAACAAGTTAATTGTTTCTTGAGAGTAGAGGCCCGCTACAATTTTATTTAGGTTCAGTCAAATAATTCCCTCTTGATATCATTACAGATTATCAGTATATTAATTGTTTCGAAACACCTTGTTCTTATTTTACTTCAGCTGGAGAGTGAACGAGGATTCCTTTTCAAACTGTGCGGTAAGAATGGGACTAAGCAGACGACTTACAACTTAATAACGCATTATGGAGTGGATAGCAATACCAGTGATTTAACAAATTATGATTTGAATTACCCTTGTTGGATCGCCAGTGTGCCTTAAAGACTTCATTAGAATGGAAACCGCTAAAATTTTGTTTAAAATAAATGAAAATTTCCTTTATTATACATATTCTATCTGATGAGGACTTTTTCTCAAATCAAATGATGGAGATAAACATAAATATAACAAATTTTAGCATTATTGAGTGTTTAATAGGCGACGGTAAAGCCCAACGCCATTTGAAATTCTCACATAAGTGGAAGAGGATAGTTCCTATCCTTTTACCATCCGTCGTTTCTGAAGAAGGTCTTGTTCCAGAGAATCAGACACTTTGTGCTTATCTACTCAATGGGTAAACACTCTCTTCGGTAGTAGTAGTACTTTTGTTTATAGGGTGCTTTTACGACTATGGTTATTTCGCACCTCTTCAAAATATAGTAAAACGTTTTTCAACGTAATATTTTTTCTGTTGTCGCAAGGTATTTCACTCCTAAGTACTTAGCTACCATATAATCCCTTTATCAAGCCTTCCAATCCTCACTTTATTGGCTGATTATTGAATAGCTAGTAGAAAATGGCTTTATGAATTTTACTGCATTTAATTTTTTCATGAGTTAGGAAATATTAGTAAATATAATGCATAAATCTTTAAATTAAGTATTCTAAGTAGGATGTTATTCTTTCTGATAATATATTAAGTGTAACCTTCAATCACAATCCGTTATTAATGGGAGAAATACTACAAAATAGTACCCTGCAAATTACTCCATGAAATGAGAAGAAGCAAAATAGCGGATGTCTTGACACTACTAGGAGATATTTTTATCGCAAAAGTAATAATTTATTAGAATCTAGTCTTACAGACTTTTGGTTCAGAGAAAACGGTGTTGCTGGAAATACATAATGTAGTATTCAACAAAGAAAAAGAAAAGTTACCAGTTATGGTCACGCCTCTTCATATCATAGAAATAATCCAATTGGACAAAGACAACACCCATGACCTGGGTAGAACTCGAACTCACAACCTTTGGGTTAGCCGACGAGCGCACTACCCCCAGGCTTAACCGGTCGGCCACTCTCTTCAGTAATCACAGGAACTCCATTTACACTTTTTAGTACGAGTATGGTTTTGAATCATGACGTCATTTCTACATGTTGCATCTAAAATATTCCTGTATTCCAGATTTACGCACTGAATAGGTGTTGGTTTTTCATTTCATCATCATTCATCTCTCATTTTCTTATTTCATAGTCACTCTTTTTAGTATATCACAGTTATTATTCCACTCTGTACCTGGTTTACGATATTTTGTCTTAATTCTGGTAACGTTCTAAGAATACCTATAAATGTAAGTTCTCGTTGCTTTGGGAAACTCATGTTATAACTCGGAAGGAACTGTGAAGACCCAAAACAGTCAACTAACCTCGAGATGTACCCACTTGAGAAACGAAGAACCATTTGAGAGGTTGCGTAAGTAAATCCTCGGAATAGCGAGACGGTTGCCACTGTGACTTCTTTAAGGACTTATCCCTCAATTTTAACATCGCTGCGAACAGATGTACGGAGTTCCTAGAGGGAGTTCATACTCGTGGAAGAGGTAAACACGATCGCGGTGCTTTGACACGATCGCGGTTCCCTTTCATTCTTGACGGAGCGGTGTGCCTCGACGAAAGTTGCGTGGTGGGAACCAAATCCGAAAGTAGGTTACTGGAGTACGCATTTGTTCTCCTCGTAGGCGATCCGGTAAGAGGTGTCTATTTCGCGTCGTCTCGCCCGTGTGAGAATAGAAATATAACGAGTCGTGACGGGAAAAACAAGTGTCCAAGCCACTCTTTTGTATGCTGTTGTTCGTACTCAACACGAAATGTGAAAATTGTTTTTTTTTTAACTTCGCCGTATCCTTTTGAGAATAATCGCGAAAAACTAAGTCAGATAGGTAAGAGAAACAAGATTATAACAAAGGACATAGCATTCTTGCGCTTCCTCTGTCATTTTTTAATTATTCGAAGAGCATTCTCGGATACCATTCAGGATATATCGTCAAGAACAAGATACTTTCTTTTGTTCACAGATCAGTTCCTCAAAATCTTTCGAGATGGACTATTCGTATTTGCAAAATAACATAAATTAGGAAGACGAATGAGGACCTAGACCTTGTGAAAACTAATTAAAAATACATAAATTCATATTTAAGATTAAATGCTTCCGGGTCAAGCTTTTGAAATTAAAGAATAGCGATGGAAGAACTGTACGTTTCCAGGAAGGCACATAATTACGTGACCATACCTTCGTTATACAGTTCACCTGATTATAAAATCCTGTTACTTAACAATCTGGTTTATTTAATAATTAATCTGACCGCTGCTATTAGATGCAGAATATCATATTACTGTTATTACCTGCCTTTACCAGAGAATAAAATTAAAAATAATCGTATGTGACTAATGTAAGCGAGTTATGTCATACCGATATTCAGTAGGTAAAACTTTGCTGTGGTTCAGCTTAAAAACTCAAAACCCGTAATGAATACCCTCTGTATATGTGCATCATAAAAATGAAATGCTTCTAAATAATATCTGTGTTCTTATGAATTACAGGTTCATGCTAACGTCACATTTGTTTCTGCACTGGTGCTCAGTGATTGTGCATTTAAAACTTAAAGAAGCCATTCATGGTGAAATAAGATTTGGTTTACGTTAGATAATACGATATATAGGCCAGTGGCTGTAAAGAAACAGTGATAATTTTATTTATATTTTCGTGTAATATCTAATATTTTTATCAGATAGGTAAAATTAATATAAAATTGTGAAGTTATATTAATAAAATATGTAATTGGTTTGGATTTTCTTAGTTTTAAATCGAATTTCATTCGATTACAATTCGAACGAATAGACGGCAATATTAAAAAGTCATCAAATTTCTTTTAAAGTAAATTATTTTTAATAACTGCTTAAATTCGATTTAAATGAAGTAACTTAAAAGAATTATCACAGGTGCAGAATATTTTGTTGCATACGCATGATAGGATCAGTTGAGATAAGATAAGTAGACACTTTGTAAATTTAGTCGTCGGTGACACATTGTAGGAATTATTTTGAATAGCATCCGGAAAAAAGGTAATAAATAAATGCTTTTTCCTTACGGTAATAACGAATAAAACACGGTTTGTCTACCGTTACAAGAATTTAATTACGATATTTATTTTCCTCTGCGAATTTAATAGCCTTTACTGAGCACTCCGCAGATAGAGGCCTATTTAGGGAACCGAGTGCTTACCTCACACGCCAATGAAGCCGCCATTATTCGGAGAGGAATGCTGAAAATAGATTGCAATCTCTTTTGTTTCCCTTTGTTCCTTCAAAACCTTACATGTTTATGGACAGGAAAGGCTTTACCTTGGAAACGCGAAACAAAGGATTAAGAGATCCAGCCTCCAAAGATTCCTCTTCGCGGCTGGAGGTTAAATTAATCCGGGTGCTTGTTCCAGCATCGCATAGACATGGTCTAAAGGTTGGTTTGTAAGGAAACGACAGTGGGCCCATTGTTCTAATGCCCGTGAGTGCGCCACAATAATGCGAATCATTTTAGTATTATGTTGGAAAGTTATGCGTAAGCTCATTATAACAAATTAAAACGAACAAAAGTTTTACAACTGGATTTCGTGAATGAGTAGTTGCCGGCGTAATCTAGTTTGTCGTCCACGATGAAGAATTAAAGAATAAATGTGAATGAAACTTTTAAATATACACCTATTTAAATTCTACGAATGATTTTTCAACATAAGGTATATTTACTTCATATTAAAATATCGACTCTTGACTCTTAATTGTTATTTTCTAGTGTCTCTTTATATGTGCTTATTCTCAATGTACGAATCGAAAGAATATTTGTAGGGCCAATTACAAGAATTAGTTGATTTAGCATTGGTTAAATAATAGCCCTTCAACATACTCAGTAAAATATGCCAATAAAAGACCTGGATAGAGAAATATGCTAAATGTAAAATGGAAAAACTTCCGGTCCCAAAGCCGACCGGGTTAGCCTGGTGGGTAGTGTGCTGGCCGGCTAATCCAAAGGTCGCGGGTTCGAATCCCACCCAGGGTATGGGTGTTATGTTTGTCCAGATGGGTTTTTCAATGAATTGAAGAGGTGCGAAATGATCATAGCCGTCGAAGCACCCTATAAACTTAAATACTACTACTACTTCAGGTTTCAAAGGCATGCCCATTGAATTGATTAAACACAGTCCAATACCTGCGAAAGAAATCCTGGTGGGTATATATAATGATTGCTTGATAGGCAAGTACGAAATACCAGGCTGAAGGAAGTAGCCTTTCTGCGGATATCCATGGAGGAAGAATCTAAAGAATGTGTTAGGAAATATACAGGGTTGAAGAGGAATTTATGTTACGTTATGAAAGAACCTAGCTCAACCGGTAGATTATCCTTCATCACCACTCTAAATACTTATAAAAAAACCTTAATTCTGTATAATAAATATAGTATGAATAAATGCTATTGATAATTTTTCAATCATCGGGGATCAAACGAGTGGGAATTATTTCACCGAAATGGCAATATTCTCCCCCAAGACATTATACCTTGGGAGTCACTCTACCTCACTCTAAGTTTACTCGCAGTAATTCTTTAAGAAATCGAAACTCCTCAAACAGAGCCCCAAGAGACGACAGGCATCTTCGAAAAGACCCGGACGTCAACCTTAGGGAGACCGGAAGAATGTCCTTGAATCTTTCAAGTCTTGGGGGCTAGATAGATGGGATCGCTTAAAAGCCGGATCTCCCGGCATATACCGCTCTCTCTTGTCTCCGCCAACTCATGGGGTTTCCTTGCAGAGGGAACGCGTTTACAAGAGCCCCACCCATTTAGAATGCCAGCGTATAAATCATCAGAATTAACTTTGTAGAAGGTTATAATCTCCTTTGGAATCAACTAGTGTTGAATCATTTCGTAAGGTTATAATCACCACCATTTCGGCGTTACCAGCAACGACATGTTTTATGAAAATGGTTTTTGCTCTACAAGAAGATAATACTCGGATGACATGTTGTAATGTTATATTTTAACTACCACCATCTTGGACTAAAGCTGTTTTAAAATTTAGTTAAACGAAGGAAAATTAGGTACTCTCGGAAACTTAAAATGTCCATCTTTACCTTTAGAGAACTTACCTTCTATCATTTTTCTTGTATACTCAAATACATATGTCCCAGCAGATCGAGGAGAGAGATATTTACCTTGGATTCTAGTACGAGTAGGGGGGGCTTCCAAATATTCCCACCCTGGTTATATGGTCATACTATTAGCTTTGTTATTTGGAAAAAGTGAGGCCAAGAGAACCTTTTTTAATCCATTGTAAATATTATACAAATTATTAAAATAATTAATGAGATGTGTATAAAATTGAGAAAAGATATTTGAAGAAATTATGAAACTACATAGAAGTACCAAAAAACCTATACATATATAAAACCTTATTGTTTGTTTGTGTGTGTGTATATATACACACATACTCACAATATTATATAAAATCTCCTGGTAGTCGTTTCTGACAATAACGGTGTACCGTCGAAACCCGGGTCGTACCAGTAAAGAAATGGTTAAGAGGAAAAGTGTTATTTTATCAAGTTATTCTTTCTTCCCGTCTCATCCTGCTTCCCAGTTAGGTGAAGGGTTCCACTTGTTCTATTTTCTCTCTCGCGAGACGTCTGTACTAGAGATGGGCGATTACAAGGAATGAATCGATTAGAATCGTATTGTGTGAATCGAAACGCCCGAAAAATCGGATCCTCTAAATCGATTTGAACTGGAATCGGAATCATAACTGAATTGGAATCGGATCTGAATCGAAATCGTAACTGAATCGCAATCGCATCGGAATATGAACTGAACGGAATCGGAAAGGAAACGAATCAGAATCGGATCACAATAATCGATTCAAATTAATCGAGAATCTTATTAAAATAATGGATTTACAAGTGAATCAAACCGGAATTGCCCATCTCTAATCTGCACTCACCTTTTTCACATTAATATTGACTCTCATAGGAAAGCTAGTACCTCTCTCAAAATTAAACTTTTTGTATCGAAGTCCATTTTATATTTTCTTCCTAAGGAAGAGCGTTCTTTATCGGTCGAGGAAAGATTCTTCGCGATTCAGTTAGTAAGCATTTAAGTGAGACAAGGAGGAGGAATTGTTGGGACAAGGAAGTAACATTTCTCCATCGATTTCACAGTCCATCGATGCAGACAAGGCAGATGCGGTAGAGGGATAATTTGGAGGGAAGTATACCGCTATTAAGAGTGAATGAACTCGCCATGAATCTTTAAAACTCACTTAATGATGTCAAGAAAAAAACTATCTTGCCAACCGAATTCATTTTACTTTTTCTTGAAAATAATCGGAACCATCAAGTGTTTAAACTCTTGCTTATGCACTTATACAAGAGGATTGAATTCATTTCGACGTATTTGTTCATCAGCAGTGTGAGTGTTCGAGCATGATCCTTAAAATGAGATGCAGTGGGCTTCATAGCAAACCGGAAGTGCGCCAGCCTGAGACAATCATCAAATAAAAATCCATTCAAATACTAGGAATCATAGTAAGATGTGTTTGAATTATAGATTTTTTCCATATTCTAAAATATTCATATTGAGATAGTGTGTCCACATCTTTATCGGGTGTGATGTGTTCAGTGGTCGCATAGTGATGTCCCATTTTCCAATTCAGATAATTTATCCCGATGCTCCCTAATAATCCCAATCTGTGTAATATCTCACACTATAACATTATTGGAAATGACACTACTCTCATTATTGTAAATCTTTGAAATTAACATACAAATAGGCTGAGAAACACCTACTAATATGTCGCCTATCATCAGGATTTGCGTGATATAAACTCTACCTTTACTTTTACCAATATAGTTAGTGATTTCCTATCAAAATTTTTTAATTAAGATATGCAAACTTATGAGAACTGAAAAAATTAGTTCAGTCCATTAAAATATTTTTTCCCTAACTATGTTAATATTTTTTATCATTTTCGTTTGTGGTTTCTGTGAATTCACTCATAAAAACTATTTTTTTCCAACTGGGTGGTCCTTTTTATTATTCATGCTTTTATTATTACATATTATACATACATTAAAAAACAATAAATCATTTATCTGCAGCTACCAAAATAATCTACCAGTGATGCAACACACTTCTTGTTATCATCTAAATCCAGGAATGAAAAATACACAGTTTTTGTGAGGACTATCCAATATTTTTTATCTCTTCCATTAATGCAGACGAGGACGTTACCCCCACCGGCCTTGTTGGTGGCGAGGGTAACGTCCTCGTCTGCCAACCCGGAGGTCGCGGTTTCGAATCCCGACTAGGTGGATTTTTCTATCTCCACCTTGGTAATGGAGGGGTGTGTTTCGTCATTGTTATTTTTAAAAACATTATGGTGCTGAAATAAAAATTGAGCTCTTAG
>WURS02421732.1:0-16754 GCA_011762765.2 Rhinocypha anisoptera
GGAAGTTTAGGCTCATTAGAGCCTACAAAAATATGTTTCAACTAGTGAAACCGAAAATTATTTGAAAGGCAGTTGGGGGTGAGCACATATATATTGATGGATATTGAATGCGGTCGCTACGTGGGAGTTCATTGGCTGGAGCTCAGGGGGGTGAGATTATCCTGGGAACGTGAGGCCATTGGCTGTTCGCATGGACGGAGAAGCGCAGTCAGCCAGCTGCGAGGGACGTTTGAAAAAGGAGGAGGTCGCTGAACAGGTGCGGTGGTTAGGGGAAGGGGCGTCGCTGATAGATAGGACCCATCCAGATCTTCGAGGGATTAAGGATGACTCCTCGGGGCGCTTCGCTCTCTGCTTTCGTCTGCACCGTAGAATGGGAAGAAGGGGCAAGGAGGCTGCCGATGGAGGCTGGAAGAGGATCGTATCGGCGATGGTCACAGGAGATGATGCTCGCGCTTTTAAGGAGATTTACTCACGTATAAGAAAAGTGGATCGATCTTCCATTGGGGGTGAGGGAGGAGAAGGAAAAAGAATGTCGAATGTTCGACGGGGAATGGAAGAGGTCATAAAACACGGGAGGGATGTTGGGTATTTATTCACTGTCGAGACGATTTATGCAGACAGAGAGGAGGAGGGGGATTGATGGTCGTCGATATATCGGAATCGGTCGGGGATGGGTGGTGGTCGTCGAAAAGCAACGAAGTGGAAGTGGTCGACGTCCTAGGAGGAGACTGCCGTTACAGGTTCGGTCGAGGATAGAGACGACGCCTCTAGAGCCCAGATCTTTCCAATTTAAGTGCATGGAATAGCAAGATGCGTTGTTCTGGTTTTTATCTCCGTTGTTTCTTCGATCGATTACGAGGGAAGCACACGGGGAAAACGTGTATGCGATGCCTCCTGCGATAGAACAGCTTGTGCCAATATTATAATGGAATAGGAAAATGAATGCACGTCGGAGGATGCCATTCGTCCCGCATTTAATTTTTATTTTTGGATAGAATCGTGAGAAAAATCACTCGGAGAGAACGGTAGGCTTCGCAAAGCAATTAGAAAGCTTGATGCTTTTGGGTGCCAGAATGTCAATTGCGCGCGTTCGCTCGCGATGCATGCTTGGATCGAATCGCGAAAAAATTGCTGGGAAAGAACGGAAGGCTTCTCGAAATAACTGGAAAGCTAAATGCTTTTGTGTTGCAGAATGTCAAATGTGCAGATTCACTCGCAATATTGAGACGGCAATCAAAAACCTTCTCAGCCTAATAGCATTGGGTGATCATAAAATACCGACAGAGTGAGAGAAAGCGTCAATTGTAATATTTCAAGGGATCGTGTTTTTCCTCTACGGTGGCGCAACTGAAAGGAGGAACAAGTGCAGTGAAATCACATCCTCTGTTACCTCAATTTTTGCAACATCCTTTCATCATGGTTATTATCTTATAACCCCCTTCCTTTTTGGCCTTTTTGCTACGTCTAGCAAGTTGTTTTTGATGATTTTCGACAAATGGCAGACCAGCAAGGGGGGAATGATCAAGTTAGCACTATCTTATCATTTTTGTCTCCCTTACGCTTCCAATTATTCCTCTACCGTGTTTGTGACAACATATTCGGGCGTCCCTATCACCCTCCTTTTTTTCCGGAATGAATCAAAATTAAACACTTACGTTGTGTCTTCACACTATATCAGATCTCGCTGTCCTGACCCGATGACACCTGGGACGACCTTTCCGTCTCTCTGGCCCATTGTTGTGACGTAATTTTTGGGCGAAACTTTGGGGCGCTGTTTCGGTTATAGCTTCAGCTCTCCTGCCTGCCCTGACCTGGGGGACTCGATCCTCTGCGTGGGTGTATTTCGCAACCTAGAAAGCAACCAAGACCCACAAGTGGTGCGCTGCAGGGCACGTTGCGCCACCCATTTTTGAACGGAACGCGAAATCGTGCGAATTCCGGCGGCGGGTTTTCCTCCTTCGTTCTGGCAATCCCATCCTTCGCGATGGCTCGTGTGTATAGGGTCACACCAGGGAAACCTCCGCAAAGACCTGCGACGGGGACGGTAGGCCACATTAGACGTGAGTTTCTGAAATGTCACCTCAGGAGGCGGTCGGGTTTGGTCCTGTTGTTTCTGCGAGGAAAGAGCAAATATCCGTTCGTCAGGGAGTCTGTCCCATTTTCACGATGCCATGTGCTCTGGCGATGCCTTGCCGATGCCCTCTGGGTCCACAATAAACAGACCCCTCCATGCCGTCTGTAAACCTGCCCGGTGCCTTTCTAAAGATCATATTATTGCGTGCTCTTTCCGTGCCCCGATTCTATTTCCTTCATCATACCCGTCGCGCTTATTTTTTCCTCATGCCGTTTCCCAGCGAATACAGCGGCTTCTTTGCTCCTATATCGTCCTTGCTTTCTTGATTCCTAAATTAACCTTCTCCCTCACGGGACTCTGCCATTTAGGTTGCCGAGAGGAAATTTGAGAACTTACCCTTTTGTTGAGGGAGTTCGGATTTTTTCTATCTTCTTCAAGCTTTTTCCCCTCAAGTTGACTAATGCTGACTCGTCGCTTTCCCCCCTCCGTTCCTCGCTCTCCAAAAACGTTATATGTTAACCTAATTAAGAAATTCTTAAAATGGCTCGGCAGCATACCCTCGTCCTTGCGCTGGTTAAAAATACCGCAGAGAGATATTTTTTTTACCTAAGTTGAAGTTGCGTAGTTGAGAATGTTAATTTCTCTGTTACTTGATTTATTAAAACAGGTATTCCATGTAGGATTACATGTTACTAATTATATTCTGATTTCAATATTGGCACAAAAATGTCTCCCAATGTCGTTATATATTTCTTCCTTCATTGCATTAAGTTTGTTGAACTAAGATCTGTATGGAACCAACTGTAATTTTTGCTTTATTTTGATCGGTTTGTAAATTGACATTCTGTGATGATTGTATTTAAGTTCCTAGACAATTTCTAGACTCATAGCGTGATATTGTATTTTCGTATAACATAATGTTTGAAAACATTTCAATTAACTCTCTGTTCTATTTTTGAACCCAAGAATTTTTAGTTCGTAACTTTTACCAGTAACCCTTGTGAGTTTTTATCATATTATATTCTATTTTGTAATCGAACTTGATATAATTCATTACATCAACCCATAACTCATCGACATAAGACAATACCTCCTAAATAGTTCAATACTGATACGTTTCGGTTTACAAACTCTTGGTTTTTATAATCAGCGATTCCTTCCCCATTACCGGAAAACTTATCAGGTACTATGATTAAGAATTAATTAATCTCTGATTATCGTATGTGGCAATCAAGAGGAAACAGTATTCATGGATAACATCGGATTCAAAAGGATTACTTTTGGTAACCAGTCCTACCGGCCTAAAATAAGGTGGACTCCTAAATCGTCACCTTTGGTTTTCCTAGACTCTCAATTAAACAGTTTAGGAGATTTTGATTTGGTCTTAAGATGGAGTTCCCAACCAGGCGAATCTGACCGGCTTCGAATCTTGTGCCAATGGTTCTCAGGTAATTACAGTCCCAGTTTAACGACAGTGTGAAACGTTAAAATTGGCCTATATTCAACTTTTCCATTTGGAATAAAAATTTTATGTCACATAACTGTTACCACTTTTTCAGTCGCCTGTAATGGGATTTCGAGTAGCTTACGGCTCTGGGTACTGAGGCTGCAGGAAGTCATACAGAGAATTTTGAAAAGCCTTAACGGTTCATCCGAATAAGAACAGGTGAAGTCTTTCGTTCACGTCTAACTTAAAAATCCAATTTAAATGAGGATTGGTGGAAATTCAAGCATTAAATAAAGCTATGAAACCTATTCTCTGTAAAATAGTTACACGTTGGCATTAACCCCGTTCAAGTTACGGGTGAAGGGACTCGAGTACCTTAAGGGATTGAGGTCAATCTGAAACTGACTATTAGACGATTAATAGAGAAATCATTACCGCGGGGAAATTATTCGTGCTTTATCTCGCCTCATGACAGAAGAGGCATTTCTCTTGTGCCTAAAATTTAAATCAATTCAGTTCAAATACTCTTACATGTTGACATATTCGAGAAATTTATAACGACTCACCTTAGGTAAAATAATCCCGTGATAGAATAGATATATGATGGGGCCGGATAGAAGGATTTTCACTCCCCCAAAATTGCCTTGGACCGTCTTTGGGAACATTATGAGAAGGCTGTTTACTATTTATCACGCTGCTCATCGTTTACTCTCCCGAGAAGTTCCTCTTGGTTTTTTGGCCGCATGGGAAATGAAGATGGATGCCTGGAGTCGGAGATGATGATTGGCTGTCGATGGCTGAGCGATGGTTGAAATGAATATGTACCCAGAAGCCTCTTTTCTCGTGCTCAACGATCCCGAGAGTGCGTGAGGGGTCTCCGCCGTGCTCCTACATTCTGATCACGTTTTTTAACCTCGTCTTTATCCGACTGGATCACGGATTTTCGGTTTGTGCTGCCAGTTGGAATGTCTCAACCTGTGTCTCGCAGAGAGCGTTCTAAACTCACAATCCACCCCTCCTCCCCTGGTTTATTGCTGCTTCTCCTCGAAAAAGTAAACATCTCGGATCAACTCGAATAAAAATTATGGGTTTCCATTTCACCATCATTTTATTGATAATTCACAATAATTTTCAAAGCATACTTATTCACAACGATTTATGGACGCTGATAATAATTTTCAGGACTTCATGGACTTATTTTTTTGGGAATTATTATTTCTAAAATTTATCTGTTATCAAATTCGCTATTTTTTATTTTCTTTTAACTAAGTAACGCCAAAACTAACTATTTTCATTAAGTTACGTGACATAGTGAGTGGAATATTATTTGAAACAATGGAAGATACGTTAATAGATATTTACTTAAGGTGGAATTTTAATTTTACTATCAAGCTCCAGGCACGGGTTTGAGTGACGGCTGTAGAAAATTCATTTATTGCGAGACATTGTCTGCCTGCTGTGAAGTTTACTCCAAAGTTCACCTTATGATTAATTAAACACACTATAATTTTCAAAAACCTTCATGTGAATAGACCAGGAAGTAAACATTTCGTCCCCCGGTGAAGCCCGACATCATTAAGCTTATCGGAACTACATACAATCACATCTTGGTTAGGAAGTGTTGTAAAGCTATTCTGCCTTTCTGCATGTTATTTAGATGATAATCTCACATTCAGATAATAAACAATAATATGGGAATTTGATTCACCTCTTAAATTGATTAACTGAATAAAATTATATTTATTGTTTTTTATTTCAAGTATATTGATGATTCCTTTTAGTTGAACCTATAATCAGAAAATGGGAATTTAACTCTCGGAAATTAATACAAACAGTTATGTGAAAAGCGTTAAAACCTTTCCTTGTTGACGTTGGTAAGAATTTACGCTTTTCAAATTTTGCCGCTACCAGCGGATGTCGTCCAGACTCGGATTTATTCGGGTCTCTTTTCCTGTCTTTAATGGCATGGAGTGAAAGTGTTTTCGCTTGTAGCTATTCATCATCACGGATCGCTTTCATTTGTTACTAAACACATGCTTTCGCTACCTATACCACATGTGTCTATAGCTCCCGAGCTGGAATATTTTTGCATCTCGAATTCGCCGAGAATCTCGACTTCATTTCCCCCACTCTTTTCACTTGACCTGATTGTGAAAAAAATATGCGGCGCATTATCCGTAATTTCTTGGATAAGTACTTTTTTTACGAAGCCTCCTTTAATATTTGGTTCCACTATAACCCTGAATTCGTTTGATATATTTAATCATTTCTTAGTATTGATAGGGTCCTCTATTACCGTGAGCAAGAAATCGATTGGAGGCAATTTATAACAGTTACAACGACAAATTCTCCCCTCGCACTGGCTACTCCCGTGCTTCAGGCCAAGGACCGACTGGTAATCGAGCCTACCCGAGTGATTTCCACGGTCGCGCGCGGTTTATTGGAAATATGTCACTCCTCGCGGTTTCACCCACGTTCACCGTCGGATTGAATAGCCTCCATCACGAAATCCCGTGTCTCTTTGCACAATTTATGCCTCTGAAAACGATGAGTCTTAGGTGTTTTTTCGGCCACTCCAGGATGCGTGTGTGTGTATATATTTATCTATATGTATAAATATATATATATATATATATATACACATATATTTATATATATACACACACAAACAAGCGCACATGAAAAGGAACACTAAAAATAACTCACATTATGGTAAAATATTTCGGGAATGCTTTCCCCTTCGTCGGCCTGGAAGATGTGACGTTTCATAGGTTTTATCACCCAGACCGACGAAGGGGAAAGCATTACCGGAATATTTCTACCATAAAGTGAGTTCTTTTTAGTACTCCTTTTTTTTGTGTTCGTTTGCTATTCCTCTTGAGTTTTCCTGAAGTAATATATAGGTAGGTAGATTTGGGGTTTATGCTGCGTCGACAGCTGAGGTCATTTTGCTCCGAAATATAAATATTATATATATATAATGTTCAGGAAGGTATGCATAATCATGCTGATACATAATAGATAATAAAAAACACGAAACAAGAATAGAGAAAAGGAATGGACTTGCTGTGAATATTTCGATGGCCTCCGCCACCGTTAACAACTAGGAGAATGTTTCTCCTAGCTTTCTCCTGTGTCTCGTGTTTTTGTTGTGCATTGTGCGTGTGTATATATATATGTGTGTGTGTGTATGTATAATGTATATACACACACATACAATTAACATGCAATTATTCTTTAGTTATTTTATTCCCCTGCCTCATTCGTTCTATGCTGTCGGTCTTAAGTTCATATCAAGAATGTTTCGTCTTCTTTTTATGTGCGGTTCTTGACATTGAATGAGAAGTTCACGTTCCCTCTAATCACCTTTGGCGGCTGTATAACCTTGTACTCTTTAACCTTAATTACATGACGACGACTAAGACAATTTGGAGGAATTATATTTTTAATTATATATGTGTGGATCAATAGACAATGTTTCCATTGGCAGTGGTCTTTATATTTTGGCCTTAGGGCTTCTAACCAACGGTGCTGTCTTAATTATGTCGTTTTTCCGGTAGCATTGTCAGTTAGTAGGTCTTTAGTAAGTTCGTTAATCGCAAATTCATAGATTATTAATTTATCAAATGTTAAGGAATACCTACGCTCCATTGGTTCAGTTAAAGGAATTTACTGAAGAAACCGCACGTCTATATATAATACTGGTATTCTCCAACATTTTTATGAGGCTAGGCGTTTCTATGGTATCATTACTTAATGTTGTTTTATACATTTTAAAAAGAAGTCGAGTATGAACATATTTGTTACATGGTGATTACGAATTGTGTGTGTTAAAAATGTGAACAGGTATGTTTTCATTGAAATATCATGCTGTTGAAGTAGATTCAGCTTTACTTTAAATATATTAGGCCTTCTCGTCTATCGTCTTTTACATAATTCATAGAGGATTTCGGAATGATGAGGGCTAAGCGATAAGGAATATATTTCATCCTTTCATCGCCTGTTACTGTTTACTGAGGGTGTTTTATTTCAATCAGTAATTTTCTTGGGTACATAGATTTAGATTCCTTCATGAAATGAGGCATAGAATATAGAAAAATGCTTTTAATGTTTTTTAACAAGGGAATTATAATTGTCGGAACCGCATGCAAATAGCATAATCCAGACAAATTTGTGTTGAAATGGGTTATGAAACTCGTTTCTTCTATACTGATTCAGGCTGTATGTCTGAAATTCTAGAGACGAAGAAAATTGCATGCCAACGGCCTGGGTAAGTGCAGAAGGAGCACGAATACGCAATAAATTGTCCCTCACGTTGGAGTAATTGTATTGGTGTTTTAACTGGAACATACTTCTTCTGCTAGAGAAACGTTCATGGCATTAAAGCAGTGCACGGTGGAAGACGTTAATTTTTCTCCCGTGAGGCGTAGGTGATCCAGAGGGGAAATCTAAGGATTAAACCGACCTGCAGAGTGGTCGTTGGCACAATTGGTATCAGACTAAGTAACTTATTCCTTGTTACCTAATCGTAATGAGGTGAAATTATGCATATCTAGACCTTGGTTTGAAAAGTATCTTGTTACAAGCGAATTTGAAACTAGGAGATTAGGGAAATTACAAGTGCCCAAAGGGTTGCAACGCTGTGTACCTTTATTACGTTTAGGTTACCTATTCATAATTTATGGTTAACAGCGATATCAGGAGTACTGAGCAGCGCTTGAATTACGAATTTATTTTAATTTTTTCATGTCCTTAACCTGTTTTCTTAAAAACCAAATTAAATGGAGATATTTTGTAATATCAAGCTTATTAGAGGAAACGGCATTTGTAAATTGAATGTTCCAAAGTATGTAAACTTGTAGACCGTATGAAAAAGAATATTTTATCCTTAACCAAAGGAAAGGTGTTTCATGTGAAGAGTAATTATTGAAAATAATAATATGTATGTATATGGCCAACATTTTTAGCACTTAACAAATATATACAGATCTGACTTTTAACAGCTTAAAACAAAAATTCTTAAAATCTCGTGGATTTTTGATCCATATAAGTTGATGTAGGCTAATGAGACCTCAAATCTAAATCTTGTCATTCCACTTTGTCCAAGAAAAAATCTTTATTCGATTAATTTTTCAGTCACGAGGAATATTAACCTTATAGTTTGATGACTAATATTTCAGTAAAACGTCATCATATTTCTGTGAATTTTTTATGAACTGGATTAATAAAATGGAAAAAATATATATATGCGTCTGGTAATTTAAAAAAAATCGATTCAAGGACAATGTATTGTTGATACTTGCATCATCAGTTGGAGTCTTAAAAAAATTCAATTTTCTTAATTTTCAAACAATCTTTGCTTACCGGAGCATTTCCTCTAAGTGTTTTTACCTCTGCTAATCTAGGCATAATAAAGACTAAGATTTTACCTCTGGGCGGCTTTTGGTTCCATTTTCACTGAGGTTACGATTGAGAAAGATTCCTCGCGATCTTGTAATTCTCCATCGGGGTTAATTTCTTGGCACGTGCATCCAATAGGCCACGGCCACGTTCTTCAAGAACAATGAACTGTACTGCAGGGGTAATTGCAAAAAATAAAAAAAACGCACTCTGCCTAGATAACCGAACGTAATTCCAAAAGGGTTAGATTTATGGCTAAGCAAATTCTCCATAATTCGGCCTTTGGAATAGGCCATTGGAATGGTGATTCTATAGCTTTGATCCATTTACCTGCAATAATTCGGCCCAAGCATGATACAAAATGGATACGAGAAAGAGTGTTACCATGAATCTTACAGTGTGTTCCCTCCGTAGCGCTGAGTCAAGTCCTTTCACCTCAATGCAAAGCGGGACTTTAGCAGAGTGATCGGTGAGCCATATTTAAGTTGAAGAAGGACGTTTGATATATTGCTTTGTCGAAACCGGGATGAAGAGTGCCTTCACGAGTCTGGCTCATTGCCTGAGGAACGGAGTGAATTCAAATGGAGTAGAAGAGCGCAACAGAATCACAGTATTTTGGGGAATTGACCTAAATTTTGTGGATGAGTATTGTCTACAAGGTCTTCATTCAGTGTGAAAATTACTTTTGAGTAAGTTGTTAAATTAGGACTTAAGGATTAAGTCAGTAAAGCCCAAACATCGCCCTTGGTACAGGTGTGGGAGGGAATGGGACTATCCCATCGGAAATTTCTCCTCACATGGATGGTTTTATTGCCGGTTACGCTCGAGTCACACTTGACTGCGTGAAAAACTTACATATTACGCAACATTCCTATTATACGTTTTCTGCGTTCATGCTCTCTCCGATGGTGTCTTTCCATTTCCCTTCTTACAATTTATAATCTAGGGGCGAACCTATTGTGAATATTTTTCCTTTATATTAAAAGAAAAGATTTCTTTTGAATATATTTCCCATTAAGTGAGAATGGCATCGTGTTACATATAATTCCACGAATGATTAGCATAAGTAAACATTCAATAAATAGTTATATGGGTTAAATCTATTGAAATGTGTAAAGTAATGTGGCATTAAAAACATATCCAATAGAAGGAAAAATATCTTGAATGAAGTTTTCCTTTAGCGATATTTGGTACCGAAAAAATAGACGATATTTTTGATAATTTTTTTCGAAACCGGTTTGATCAGTAACTCAGTTAGTATTCCCTTGTCAGTGTCAATTTAATTAACTTCAGAGAAGCTCATAACTTCACACAAGAAATAAGACAGTGATCTCTAAACGAGACTGCTATGCACTGGAATTTAGATTTTTGCTAACGGAAAAAATTAGAAATCGTAAAATTCGATGTTATGATTGTTAAATACTTAAATACTTTGCAATAATAAGTGCTTATCGCATTCACTAGTGATACGCGAGTTTTCCTATTTGAGTGCCTTTGATTATAATGGTAACTGCGACTTTATGAAAAACCTCCCTCGAGATTGAAGACTTATTTATTATAGTTTCACGTGAATAAAATTTACGTAAATATACCTTTATCTTCCTAAAGAATAATAAAATGCGGCATGTCACAAAGTTAATTTTAAAGAAAACGTATCTCATTTATAATACAAAAATTGGTCTCGCTTCTTAAAAAAAAGGGGGCAACGTTTGGGAACCTTCAAAGAGCCTCTTTAAAGAGTAGAATAGACTAGGAAATTGGTTAATGTAAAGAAACCTTGACTGTAATATCCACTTACAGTTCTCTAATCAGTTAGGAGTTACAAAGTAGTACCAAATAAGGCGTGGGAATGAAAACCTTGGTAAGAAAGGCAAAGCAGAGAGAATTTTGTTTATTTTTCACATTTCCCGAAAGTGGTGAAAATAGTGTTTAGTTTGCTTTTCGGAGTTTCGTTTCTCCGATATTTATTTGATGACGAAATTTTACCAGAATTCTCCCATCAGGTACTAAACCTCGGTTGAGGAAGTCTGCTGTTCTCCCCATGAAGCACTCATGGTAAAGAGCGATTAGGTGTAAGGATATCAACAAAATTACCTAATCTTCATTAAAATTTACTCCAAGTGCGGTATTTTGTTTGGTTTATAACAATTAGAAATCGGAATTTAGGATTGGAAGTACTTTAAAGTTAAGAAAAAATGTGTAGATGTTTCAGTCATCTGAAAACAGGTCATGCTGATGTTGTCTTATTTTAATAAAAAAAATAATGAACTGAAATTGTCGGTAGTTCATTTTAACAAGAAATTTTACAATTTTTCTGCTGAGATCAAATCATATAATTACGCTGCAATGAGCCCACCATTATACGAAACTTTTTGTCGTCACCGCTATTTTGACTCTCATCATAATTCGTCTTATTGTGAATTGAGGGTTATTTGCGAAAGTAATTAATCACTCTGTTGCTCCTGAGCATTGAAATCAATGATGTGTTATCAATTTATTTTCACTCATATACACATGATTGTCGGGCGGCATTTATTTTCTTTGAATTTTTTGTTCTCAGCAACCACCAAATTACTCAGTGTTGAAGGCGGCCGGTGAAACTCTCGCATTACGTTAGCGAGAGGCTATAATAGAGTTACGAGAGCTTTAGATAGTAATTCTTTAAAATATATCATTCCATTTCATACTATTGATATTAAATAATTATAGCTATAATTCTGTTACTCCAATTCATTGTAAAAGTAAGATTGTCTATGAAAGTACTATTTTCAAAGGTGTTTTGCTTTGTTCAATCCTGCCGTTAACTAACTTATTATTATTAGTGTTATTTCAAGTCTGGTTTAGCTATTAGGCCCTTTAGACCAGGAGGAAGGGTGTACAGGGATGGGAATGGAAGGTCAAGTGGAAGTTTAGGCTCGTAAGAACTCATAGAATAAACTGTAGATTAAATAGCAAACATAGCCAGGAGTCAGAATTTAGTAGGTTGGTTCATTGTTGAGAATTCAAAATATTTTAGGCTCAAGTGACGGGTTAAATAAAATAGTGAATTAATTATGTAAGGTACGTAATTGTGACCAGCAGTACTCGATATCTCCCTGAGTGAATACTTTTGTGGATCATATACGTTTATTCTTCATATTCTGGTAATTCGCCAGCCTTTTGTTGTCTTATCATTAATGTTAGGTGTCGCGGAGTTATGATAAATAATATGTTTCTTCTTATTTTAGAAAAAATTACATTTAGCATTACGTAGAAGTTTAAGTAGGAATTTTAACGGTATTATTATTTATGAATGACCTTAGCTGTCGATGCACCCTTAACACTTAATGATATTTCTACTAAAAAAACTTCCCTTTTCTATTTTGCCAGGATTTCATCCGTGAAGTTAGTTCTTGTTTATTCCATAGATTGACTGGTTTTTATATTCTAGAATTGTTACGAGGTAAATAGTGGTGTCGTTAAAATTATATTATACTAAGGTGGAGGATGCTCAGGTGAGGGCATAGTAGTCCACATAGAAGCCCACATAGAGGGGATGCTGAATTCAGCGTCCGGGTTCAAATCTCAATGAAGCTTCCGGACCTTCCACTCAGACCCATGCCCAGTGATTTTCTTTGTAACACATCGTCCTAGGAAGCCTCACCGGGAAAGAAATCGGACCCCGATACCCTGGTGTGTGAATTTCAGATGGAGTTGGGCTTAGTATGAGTACTGAGATCTATTTTCACCTACCATATCAAGCTCAATCTCGGCTGGAAAACTGTGGTGGTGGTTATAAAATTTCTTCTTCGATTCCCATTTATCGTGCTTGGTATAAGAAGCCAAATCTCGGGATCAAAAATTCGATCCAAAGTCTCGGTAAGGATCTCGATGGGGGCGCATGAATACCTACAGAGATGAAGCCAGTGATTTATATTGGCGATGGTAAGGATAGCGTAAATTATATGCGATTATCCTGCTCCGTACTTGAGCTCAGACCCTGCGCTGCTCGAGCGAAACTGAAAAATGATCCAGGCCGCTTACCATTCTTCACTTCGTCAGTCGGTTGACAGTGATTCATCGAGGATCACGTCATCAGTCAATTTCATATCTTCCCCGTCTTCCTTTTGTGTTTATTTCTTCCTGTCCGTCAAGCCCCATTCTTGGAAATAATTTAGAGTCAATGTTCTCTGCCTAGCCACGTAGCTGCACAATCTGAAGAGTTTAGACTTGAAATTGTGAAACGTTCTGACGTCCTCATTATGGTATGAGAGGAAGAGACTGTCAGCCGATTGGCAGTCACTCCACTTTTAATTTCAAACCGATAAGGAATTTTCATGTCCTGAAAATTTAACTTTACTTCTGCATAGCATTTGATAAATTTCCCTTGAATTTACACCAGGGCCTCCAATCTGTAGTTGCAATTAGATGTTGTCCTTCAAAATTTCCATCATGCACATCGGTGTGGAATTTGTGTGTGAAATGTAGGCTTTTAATGAATAAGCGTTGGTCGAATGACGACACTTGTTTCATAACAGAAGAACGTATGTGTGAAAGTGTCCTTGAGATGATTTTGATATCAAGTTTGATTGCATTATCTTGGAGATAGCAGTATTTTTTCAAAAATATGTATTTTCGTTTGTATTCTTTTCAAGTCTCGAGTAAATGAGAAGGAAGTTTTTAAAATTTTGATGGTTTCCCTGTTTACTTTAATAGCAGAAAGGTAATGAATGGTGTTCACCCTTATTCGATGATTTTCTAAAATTTAATGGAACCAATCTTTTCAAGGATCCCCTTATTTCTCTTTAGCACTGTAGAACTTTTCAAAATAGTTTCAGAACTTTTGATTATCATCAAGAGGTAATTAAGTCTTAACAGATTTTTCGTGAGCCATAAACTAAGAATGCAAACAAACGGTGGTGAACGGCAGTTCTGAGATTTGCATCTAAGAATCCACCTAGTTTAATTGCATCTTAGTATGGCTCCTACGTGTTTTTGGCATGGATGGAATATTCGGCTAGTTTTTCATTATTACAATAAGTTAAATTGGAATTACGGGAAAATGTTTGCTTATATCTTTATGTGGAGTCAAAATATTCATTTAGCAGGCATTGTTTTTAAATTCCGTCATCATTGAACGCAGACTTAAATTGCATGCAGTGGGATTAAATAAACCAATACTAGATTAAGTTTAACTAAAAACTTTATAAACATTTCTCGTAAAACTAATTTGAAATATATCTCTGAAATCGATTTCAAGTTGATAAACCATTTAAAATCCATTTCAATATCTGCATTATAAGTGTACGTTGATATTAAGATAATGGTTTATGATTAAAAACACCTAAGACTTTTTCGTCAGACTTTTTATTAAAATGGCGTTCGGCATTAGGAGTTTTTCAGTTATCGTTTGAGGGGTTGTAGGTTAACATTCCCAATTTTCCCAAATTTTTGCAATTACAAAAAATTCTAATTGTCCCTGATAAATATCGGAAGTAATTCGATATTGAATATAATAGTCGGAAGAAAAACTAGCTATTCTATTTAACTTTGTTAATTTTCGTTGTTTCATTTCTTACTCAAGGTATTTTATAACACTAAAGCAAGTTACTTTTCTGTTATTTTGGCAATCAGTAATATTTAATGAGGGATTTGTCCAGGAAAATGCGATGTCTCAATTAAGGCGAAATTAAAAAAAACATTATGGAATTGTTTTGCGTTATTCTCATTAAATACGCGTCTCTTCACATGTTTACCTAATGGCACAAACTGAAGTCCAAGCATAAATTAGCATTTAATCTAAGACTCAGATCTCCCTGTAATTATCGGAGTGTTTCAAGAGAAAGTAAGAATTTATTGTTCTTAAAATCCTCCGTCGACAAGACGGAGAAGTTAAAGGTCCAGAACAGTTAAATTTATTTTATCATTTGTTATAGGTGTGACACATTTTTGGAGGTATAGAATAATATGTAAGAATGTATCCGAGTCTTCAGTATAATTTGGGATATCGGATAGGGGTTTGAAAGCTAAATGATGGCATATTATTGCAGCACTTGCTTATATCATTATACCAGTTGTGGTATTTAGTTGTGTAATTCCCTGGCATTACCACCGCACAGATAGACCTAAGCTTATATGGGAAGGTTTCAACGTTCTTTATATGGACTTAAATCCATGCAAAACAGGAGCTCGTGTCTAATAAATATTTTTATGTGATGTTGCATTTATCCATCTACGAAATTGTTTCAGTATTGTTGCCGCGATTAATTTCCGAGATAATGGTTACTGTAGTGGTCAAATGCTGACTTAAGTTATTTTTATACGTGACCTTACGTAACTACCGTCATAATCTGGAAGAAATTCATCAAAACCCGGTTACGGCGTTGTGACCTACATACCCAGTGCGCCGAAATAAAGAACTTATCTCCGAGATCTTTATCTATGATAAATATGGATTACAACATATCGCCCTTCATTGCAGCCATTGAATATTAACTTGATTGCTTCCAATCAATAACAGGTTCATACCTTTAAAGCTTTGGATCCTTAATCAGAATGGGCACTCATGAACTATTTAACATTATTGAAGAATGGGGTTACCTCTACTAATTGAGTTACTTTTGGTATTGTGGTAATTTCACTGTGTCGTAAATTGTTATTCCCCGACTGATTAATTGTTTTTTCATGCAATAAATTATAATAGATTTTTATTGATGGCATATTTCAAAATCATTTTTCAAGTCCTGAATTAAGAATTTAAATCTGATATGTCATGCCCAACATATCATTTCATTAGCCAATCACAGCATTGGCACCGTTTCATGATTTTTATCTTGTATTATTGTAATGTATTTCTTATTCTTTGTAATGTACTTTGTATATTATTATTTGGTTTCATTATTTTTTCATTTAAGCTTGTATTATAAATATCAATTTTATGGGTTCTAGATCATAAAAATGAATCTTGAAAGTCCCTAACTCTTCCTAACTTTTTCATTTGATGGCGATCTGAGAGAATGTGTGTTAAGGAATGATAATTCATCTATTTACAACCTCGGAAGAAATTATACAAAAAAATTGATTCGGAAATGACATTTAAATTAAAAATTTTTCATAGGTAATTTTCACATTCTTTTTCCTGCTTGTTTTATATTACTTTAGGTTCAGTTTTATTCATTTTTGAGATGAAAAAATTCATTACTACACTGTAATACCATAATACATAGTATTCTTATCGTTTAAAATATCCCAATGAACTAAATTCTTGTGTTACTTTCTTGTCTTGGGCTCTTTTTCAACCTACACTTACCTCAGTTTCACATAGCGTATTTCTATACTTCAACACTGCCTATTTCATCTGATGAACAAACACTCCAAGAATTTAGGTAATCTATTTATAGGATTTCGCTACCAAAAATATAAAAAAATCTTTTCCATAGATCTCTTGTCACTCATCGGAATGCCGGCACCTTCAAGCTTTTGATTACAAGATCTCATCAAATGCTTGGAAAATTTTGGATTTTTTTTGGCTATGTACTCACCGTATTTCAAGGTCTCGCGCGAAATTCACCTTGTGCGTGTCATGGATGCGTCGCGGCAGTTTTGGCTGCTCGGTATATCGGTTGTCGTGTCACCGAGTCTTCCTTCCAAGTCTTCGTTTAGACATTCCGAGGAAGAATCGGGTCTACGTTTCCTGGAAATGAGTTCTCTCTCATATCGTGGGTCAGGAGTGGAAGGAGGTGGGGGGGGGGGGGGGGGGGGGGGGGCGGGGAGGGTCGACAGGTGGGGGGGGGGGGGGGGGACGGGTGGTTGGCGACACGAGGGGATACTTTGTGTTTGTCCTTGTTGCTCTTT
>WURS02421742.1:0-16753 GCA_011762765.2 Rhinocypha anisoptera
CCTCCCATCCCTGCTCTTTCCTTTTCCTGGGATAGCCAGGCAAAGTCAGCATTCCCTACCTGCAAGTATTCCCCTTCTCCCTTTATTTCTTTCCAATTCACTGCTGTTTCTTTTCATTGCCGATCTAAAACAATTCACACCTTGTTGGATTTACGATGTCCTTTGAAAAATTATTTCATGCATTCAATTTTTTTTTTCCTTCCTTTCCCATTGCTGTTCATTTTGAGATAATTAGCGGTTAACTTGTGGCTGGTGAAAGTATAAATAAAGTATCTTTGGATCACCTCCAAATATTTTGATTTAAAATCATGTAGTGAAGATTATATAATTTCTGATGTTTCTATTACTTCCAAATATTCTTCTGTGTAGTCTATTGCGACTGCTGACTAATTCGTTTTTTGTATTCCAGTTGTAATATTTTCCTGTGTATGGCCTTTTAACTTGTCCAGTGTATCATTGTGGTATGTAATTTTTCAATATTTCTTCCTGAAATGCTTGCTGACCCTTGGTGTATCTTCTCATTTCTTTTGCTTTTAATAATTCATGTCATACCACATGTTTTAATCTATTCACTCTCTCAGTGTTTTAAACTAATTTTGATGGAATGAAATTGATAAGGAGTATTCTAATTTTATGAGCCATTTTGTTAAATAACTTCCATGAAAAATACGTGGAAATAATTAACAATATGTAATGAAATATTGAACAGCAGCACTACGAAAATCGTATTAGACTTACATTACCATTTCACTTTCATTACTTTCCACTTCTCTTTATCGAAATCACCCCCAATATGAAATATCCACTTTACCTCCTAAATAGACAGTGATCATATAATTGGTACATCACTTACTTAGTGATTTCTATCGGCAAAAGTATAATTCATATGAGTAAAACTTATTTATTGCCCATTGAATTATTATAATATATAAATTAGTATAATATTGTATGTATTACACACCATTTTGAAAAAATTCTTAAGTTGAATAAATTGATGACATCAATTTCTAATCAGTGACAATGGCTGTTTTTTTGGGACACAGGTTTTTTAAAGAATATCTCCGTTATATTGTATTTTCAGTTTCAGTTAATATTTAATGAAATGGAAACTCATAAAAAAATAAAGTTAAACTCAAGATACCAACTTGTGTGTAAACTTCAAATATGTCCATTGTCAAAAAATGTTTTTTTTACATTGGGTATGGGATATTTATTTGGAGATAAATAGTTTTATATATTAACATGTTAAGCTCAATTGACCACAAAACAAATTCACTATTTCTTTTCTCATTTGGTTGTGACATTATTTCAGAGAACTCTAGTAGCAATCCACATCTTAATTTGTTACTTAACTTACCTGGTGAATATTTCTTACAATCAGAAAATGTCCACTGTTAAATATTCTTGATAAATGGAATAATTATTAAAAAGTTGTTTTGGGATATTGTCATATTTTTTTGATTCTATTACATAAATATTTTTGTAAACCAAATATAAATTTATGTAAATTTTCTGAAAACCTTTTGTATGATTTACAGGACCTTGCAAATCAGGCAAAGCAGGAGCAAAAAAACCTGATTCAAAAGTTGTAGCAGGCAAAGATAAGATATTTGATCCATCAAAATCAAGATATCATCCTGTTGATGATGCCACATGGTCTCGAGGGGAAAGGTAATTAGTCTTTTTTTTAAATCCAGTTAGAATATTTCAAACCTAAGAATTATCAGATTTTTCATCAACTTTTCATTCAACAACTTTTTGAGCATGCTAAAACTGTTAATGGAATTATTAAATTTTTTGTATGGTGAATATCTGTTGACTAATTGTATTGAATTGTAAATATGATATTCATCCGAGTGTAACATCTTTAATTATATTTTTTATTATAATTTTAGTGTATATTTTAGTATTTTGAGTTGAAATTTTTGTACAATGAGAAGAAATTTTATTAACTTAATGAGCAATGCTGAATTAAGACTCAGGGTTTCAAATTCATACCATCAAGGCATTAATGAAATTTCATATTGCTTCAAAAAATTATTTGAAGATTTGTATTTTTGTATTCATTATAACAGAAACTTCTTACTTTAAAATATGTACATAATTTAAAAATTTTCCACTTGAAAAACACAAAATTTTTGACACTAGTCTTTCATTATCTTTTCTCTCCATTTAGATTGTGGATCATTATAGTAACATTCTCAGCTTATCCAGAATTACATTAGCTGTACCTTACAATAATATAAATGTGTAAAACAACTACTTGATTTATCTGAACTCCCTGGAAGAAAGAGCTAAGGAAATATTTCTGTATTAAAAATGTAATCATTTAATTAATGATTCCCAACTCTTCAAATTAAAATTTCAATAATTCAAAATTTCAACTAAACATTTTTGAGGTTGTCATTTTGTAACAGGTCAAATTTAATCATAGTTCATTGCCTGAAAGAAATTAAACGTTCTATGCTTCCTTTTATTGAATTGTGATGGAAGCCAATTAATTATCTGAGCAATGATAACAAGGATTTCTTTCTCAACACCATCGTTTTGATGGAAATTATATTAACTTCATTGACTTATTTATGATGTCATAATTTTTATGTTCATTAATGTCTACTGAGTATTGTTATTCAAGCATGATTTCAGCAGCCATATTTATTATTGTCTTTTGCCTTGTTTCTTATTTATAATTCTTAGTGTTATTTGAAAAAAGTATGTCTATCAAATCATTTTAATCCAATTGTGACTCTTTTAGTGTTCCATATTTAGCTCTGGCTAGAACACTGGAACTTATAGAGGGAACAAGTGCAAGATTGAAGATTATTGATATAATGGCAAATTATTTAAGATCAGTGATAATTCTCAGCCCTGAGGATCTTCTCCCCAGTCTTTACCTGTGTCTCAACCGGATTGCTCCAGCTTGGGAAGGTATACTTTCAGTATATCAAGTTTTTTTTTTAATTAATGAAGGCACTATGCTTTCTTTAATAGGACTCCTTTGTAATTTGACCAGATTCATGGGGTGAGAAATGTATGCAAAATGGATGAGAATCTGTTAATAAAATCATTGTTGGGGGGGAGCTGCAGCCCTCCTTTAAGTGATTGAAGGTGAAAGTCAGAAGTCAGAACGATAGTGATCAGTGTAGTAGTGGCAGCCAACTTTGCAGGAAAGGTAATAGTAAATGGCCTCTGCACTGCACTATGGACTACAACAGGAACCATCACATTTTGTTTCTTTGGAAGTAACAGTTCACCAGATTTTATTTACAGTATAAATTGTTTGATTCCTCACGTAAAATATTCTAGTGGTAAAATCCCATCTCGACCATTTCACAAATCTCAATCAAATAAATTCCCCAGAAGGGAACTAGTTATTCTTCTGCATATTACGTTACAGGCTGCCGCAAGTGCATGTGGCAGGGGGTGAGCCACTACCATACATTCATATTAAATCACCATTCACATCATACAGGAACAATGTCAAACTACGTATAATTAACCTACATGAAAAATAACCACAAAGTATATCCACCACATTTCCAAACTCCCTAGGACCACGCTTATTTTGAACTGATCGTGCGTGGGAAAAATTACATTTTATATCCAAACATTCTGCAATCTATTTCCCTGATTGTACATGCATGATCTGACTTACAAGTGTAGTATGACAGGGTTTGCAATATGTCTTTAACTTCTTCATTGAAGTAATTAGCCTCAAATTTACACAATAAATTAAACCTATATTTTAGTGTACAATCAATGAAAGGCTCCCAACCTAACTCCTCCAAAAACATCATTATGCTACTACATTACATTGATCATAACAACATTATATCATAAATACTCGAGGCAATAAATCAGACAGATGCGACAAACAAGTTTCAATAGAAACTTAAGATGTCAGAACACTGGGCCTGTGGTTGTTCAGAGAACCTAGTGATGAAAATGTGTAGAATGAGAATAAATATTTTAGAATCACCAAATAGGATTCTATTGGAGCAAAATCTGAAGGAATAATTCATGAGGTACATATGGGTTAAGGTAAATGGTAGTGTGGAATAATACTGAGAGACAGTGCATCAATCAGAGCCATTCAATATATTGTACGGTATTAGGATATCTTCAATAAAGTGTTCATAATGCGTAATATTATAATTGTAAAATGTTTAATTTAAATGTAGTGTTAGTTTGTATAATGTTTATTTGGTACAAGTTTCACTGATTTGATTCTGGTGTTACATCATCGGCAGCTATTGCAAATTGAAGCATGCCAATTTGTCTACAGCAACCATTTAGTTAACATGTTGTGAGATATGCTAGATTAAAGTTTTGCTTTGAAGTCATCGGCTGGGGCTATTGCAATGTGAAAGGAGGCTTATGAAGCCCTTTCTTGTCTATAGCACAGCTTTAAGCATGGGAGTTTAAAGAGGGTAGACAATTTTAAAGGAAATCGAATCCAAAGTATAGTTACTGCTCATTGAGTAAATATTAACACTGCTGATGGCACTGTGAGAGGTATTCAAATAATGTTATGGGCTCTTTCAGAAATACTGAAATTTTAATTAGATACAAATTACATTATGATAACAGAAAAATTGAACACAAGATGTATTTGTATGCTTTAGGTTCCAAAAATTATTCCTTAAAAACAATGTTTTTTTGCAGATTTTCCCCAATATGGGGAAATCTGAAAAGGTGCTCCTCATTTACCCTATAGTTCAAACCAGAACCGATGTGGCTTATTACTGTTCCATAATGGAAGTAAACCTATTCATGGAAATATTTTCCTTAAGGGGCGAACTGAACATGATTCAAGTTGAAACAGCTGTGATTGATGCAAATACTGGAGTTGAATCAATGAAAAACTCACGCCATATCATTGTGCATTGCCCATTAAGCAAACGATATAACATTTCATTTTTGACAATAAATTTTGCACGTATAAATTATAAAATTAACCTTTGGTGAACAGCCCTCACGAATAATACTTACAAGATGGATTGCTCCCATTTCTCTATGTTTTGAAATCATTGTTTAGAAACAAAACTTCATTGCAGCCATCTAGCAAAATCTTTAAATGGTTTCAGCTTTCCCAATTCATAACTTGTAAAACTTTGCAATTATTTCCAATTTATTATCCAATTTTACAGCTGACATGTACTTTTACTCCCATATTTACCCTGTTCGCCCTGCACTATTATTTCCATATAATGGAATTGTTTTCAAGTGGAATAATGATATTTTTATTCAAACTAGTTTTATTTCTACTAAAATAACTGCACTACTATACTTATCCATCAACAATATATAATCTAGGCCGAGAACTGGGTGTGGCTGAAACAACCTTGATGCGAGCTATTGCTCAGAGTACCGGACGAACGTTATCTGGTGTCAAGGAGGAGGCTGTTCGCAAGGGAGATCTTGGGCTTGTGGCAGAGGGTGCTCGAGGAAGTCAGAGCAAATTGGCATTTACCACCATGGCCACTAACTCCAGATTAACCTTGAAGAAAGTTTTGTGTGAACTGAAGACAATTGCTGATATGAGTGGGCAGGCTGTGAGTATAATTTTGTATCGTCCACATATTTTTTTATAAATTGTGCTAATTTATATTTAGGGTCAGTAGAACAATTAATCCTTTTTTCAAATTTTTCTTTTCTTTTTTTTTGCAGCCTGCTTTGTTTACTCAGTCCTTGATGCAACTCACTGTTTGTTTCATTCCAGGCAATGTCCAAAAAGATGTACCGGATTGTGACTTTATTTGTGGCATGCCAAGGTCCTGAAATTCGGTATCTTGTTCGCTCACTGTCTGGGAAGTTGAGAGTTGGACTGGCAGAGCAGTCTGTTTTACAGGTATCCAAGTTTGTTTAATGGCATGCATAGCTTATCATGAGTTGATTCTTGATATTCACAATAAAAAAAATAGCTCCATTCAAACCAAAATCACTTTACCCATAACATTACCTAAACAAGCTAGTTATCAGTTTGATCTTAGTCTATCTGTGATATTTGCTAATATACTCTTTGCTACTTAATTTCTTATGTAACTATTTTGATGATGACCCTAAAGTGTTTTGGTCATACATTAGGAAGATGGAATGTAAGCAGTAAACTATAGGTCTCCTGAGGAGTTTTGAAAGTGTTATTCACAATAACAGTGAAGGAAAGGCCAGTCCAGTGTTTTTATGAGAGAGATTAAGTCTGGAATTACATGTGGATAATCCCTCCACAAAACCTTATGTATATTTTAATAAAAATGGGATCACTTACATGTTTTGAGATGTCCAGGTCAGGAACTCTAGGGGACCAGAGATCATACCACCAAGGGTAATAAAAAATTTAGCTAACATTATAGTGTAGGAAATATCTAGATGAAAGCTGAGTTCCAAGGGATGAGAAAATTGTGAAAATCACACCTATTAATAAGAATTAGCTAGATCCAAATAACTATTGACCCATTTCCGTTACGTCCCTTTCATATAAATTATTGGAACATAAGTTCAATCATGTCTTATTTTAATAGCAAAAATTTTGTAGCAGGCAATCAGCAGCGATTTTGGAAATCATATTCCTGCGAAATCCAAGTGACATTTCTCTGTCCCATCACCTACTGGTAACAGGAAAGAATGAGAAACAGGTTGATGCAATAATTTAATAAAAGGTATTTATATATTAAATATAGGCTTATATTTTAAACAGGTATTCAACAAGGTCCCCCACAGTAAACTAAGTTCATTGAAAATATTACCTTACACATGGAAAAGGTCTCTTTCCGGGCGTTAGTCCCACATGATTCCATGGTGACACATATTTTCATTTAATGAAAAAAAGCATCATCATATTGATCTCTTATTTTTTAGAGTACTATCATAACTATCAAGTTAACTAAATTTTTAAAAAATTATTGATACAGTTGTTGATTATTTTTTTCTTAATAGGCTTTGGCATTGGCAAGCACCTTAACTCCACCTGCTCAGAAAAGTGACTCCTTTCCACCGCCAATACTTGATGCCTCTAATGGACGCGGCATCTCATCAGATGTTTTTAAGGCAAAGGTTGATGCAAATGCACTTCTGGTTAAAACAGCATACTGGTTAGTATATGTCAACAGCATTTGTAAAAAGAGTTGCCATTTGAAAAGTGTCCTGAATTTGATGATTTATTTATATATATATATATATATACACAGTTAAATCCACATAATTTGGAGTGCCAAGGGGAAGTGGAAAATATTCAAATCGCGAAAACTTCTAAATAAAGAAATACATACAAGTATTTGTCAGCCGGATGAGACAAAAAAAAATTTAAATCAAAGAAAATTCACATTATAAGAGTTCAAATTATGGAGGTTTTAACGGATCTATATGTACTACAAAAACAATGTAGCATTTATGACAGCACTATATCCCTAAGGTAAACCTTATGCTGCCTTCCACTGCCACATATTTCGTAGATTGGAAAATTTGAGTTCCTTCCATTAGTAATAGTGATACCTGTCTAAGCCCCTACATTATTATTCTGCCATTCTCCATGCCATATATACTTTTTGTTAAGTAATAGTTTCTGTATTTAATTGATTGATCCCAGGTATTACAAATTTATCTATCATTTTTGAAAAGCCTCTTTGAGTTTAGTTTTCACATTTCAAACCACTGTCTCTTTTAATTTCAGTGAGTGTCCTTCATTTGAGCGGCTGGTGAATGCTTTGCTCAATAGTGGCGTGGAAGCTCTTCCAGAATATTGTCAACTCTCTCCAGGTCTTCCACCAAAGCCAATGTTGGCACATCCTACCAAAGGAGTGGAAGAAGTCCTTACTCGCTTTGACACTCGCACTTTCACTTGCGAGTACAAGTATGATGGGGAGAGAGCACAGGTAAATGAGTCCATTTTTTTTAGTTTCTCTTATTATCATGTTTTTATTAACTCGCTTTCATGTCTGTCTGTTTAAATCAGTGGATTCCAAAGTGGGCGCTACCGCCCCCTTGGGGGTGGTGCATTGGTCTAGGGTGGACGAAAAGAAACAAGGAACTTAGGTTCTGGGGGCCTTTGTGCATAGGTTTATGGAAATAAGTGGGGCAGTGGCTCGAAAAAGTTTGGGAAACACTGGTTTAGATGCCTGTTTGGGTGGAAGTTGAGAATTGATTTTAAAGTAACTTCCCTATGAGCTGCAGACTTGAAACTTTAATTGTAACTCATTACTGGATGACAGTGCAATTATAGCAGAACCTGGTTAGTACATTTTTCATGGGACCGCAAAAAGTGAACGTACTAACCAGGAAAGTAAATATAGCAACTCGGGTACAGTAAAATCTGGTTATATCGTCTAAGGGGATGGAGTTTACACCTGCGCTACTACGGGTAACAATAAAAACTCGGTACTTGACTTAATTAAACTAAATTTTAAGTAATTACTTTACGTAATGCAATAGAAATTGATGTTTTATCATTTAAATGCATTGATGTGTACGCTTGAAGTAGCACTATTGCGACATGTCGGTAGGCATGTTGAGATAAAATTTGCTACAAACTTACCTATTACCCCTGCCACTGCCATTTACCACTACCCCTGCCTCTAAGAAAATAGTCGATATAATTATTTTAGGGGACATGGTGATAATTAAAGTTTAGACTGTGCTCGCTGTATATCTGAAACCATGGTAATGTGAGGCTTGTTATAACGGGATTTTGCTGTAGTTGCAATCGGTGGTAAAAAGTTATCATTGTTACAATTATTTTCCCAAGTTCTTGTATTTCTCTTTTCATATATAAATTAAACAAAATGATCACCAAATTGCCGAATCAATGAAAATAACTCTTACATTGCTTTCCAGAGATGTAATTTCATCACGGTCTAAACTTTAGTTTATTTAGACTGTGATTTCATCAAAATGACGTCACTTCACTTTGATTCATCGATTTAAATTTTGACGATAGTTATTCTACATAAAGCCTTTCTCTATAAATAAAGACCTAAATATAATGTCGAATGATTTGAAACTTTCAAAAATGTATGAAACATTTATTATACGCACAATCACAGCAGTAACTTCATTTGGCACTATTAGATCGATTGATAACACAATTTTGCATTTCAGACGCTTTCTTGCAAAAAGATTATATTTTAAGTTCAAAGTCACATAAAAAACGTGTTCAAGGCTTTTTATTTCTAGTTCTGAATATTTTTGCCTCGAGTTTCACATGAAGATTCAAAACTTCTTCTGCCCCCACAAAATACGTCAAGTAACAGCATACGCACTCCATAGCCTCTACTGTTTTAGTCAGAGTTGGAACTGTATCAGACTCATTTCCTTGCTCTGCATAATCTTCTATATGAGAAATGCAAGGGAATGAAATATGGAAAGTGAAGGGGTGATTTTAATAAATAAACTTGAGAGTTTTGGTTGTTTACTTAACTTTTTAGATACCAAAAAGGGATTTGCAGGTTGTGCCACGGCAAATTTTGTACACAATAACCAGGAAAGCTCTAGTATTTAAAACGTACTTACCAAACAATTTTACCTGTAATATGTCCTGATGGTACTGGGACTGAGAAAAATCTACGTACTAAGGAGGAAAATGCACTAAGGAGGAACGTACTAACCAGGTTCCACTATATATATTCTTTCTGTATATTAATTATGTATGTAATACATAATCTTTATAAACACATATAATTAAATGAAGATATATACATATACCTTGCGAGGTGGAAGGCAATGGCCGAGAGGTCCACAAGTCTAAACATGCTAAATTCCTTATCTTATGCAGCTGTCTCACTGGCTCTGCAGTATCTTGCGGGATTACCATCCTGGGGGTTGTGGGTTTGAGTCTTGCAGGGGTCAACATTTTTCTTTTTGCTGCAACCGAGCGTAAATTTTTCAGGGCTGTCGAGGGATCATTGAAAAAGTTTAATATAATTTTATTTCCGATACCTCCTTGGTGTTGCCAGAAGAAAATCATATTCCCGGGGCAGGAAATGGACCTCTAGAAGAACAATTATATAAATATAACTAAAAATATTTTAAAACCATGTTTTAAAACAAACTAAAAAGTATGGAATAATTATATAAATTTAAACAAAATTAAAAATCACATTTTAAAAACTGACTAAAAAGTATGAAATAATTTCTCATTTCCTCCAAATGAAAATTTGAAAAAAAATTGTGATTGTGAATTTTAATAGTTTTTAAAATAAATGTAAAATTTAAAACAAAAAACGTGGGGTTCATGTAATCTGTAATAGTAGGGAGTGTTGGGGGTTCTTGTTGATAAAACGCACACAACAGTTCATAGACTTAGATGAACTATTCATGCATCAATTATCTATAGTATGTGCTCCACTTTTTTTTGTTTTAAATTTTACATTTATTTTAAAAACTATTAAAATTCACAATCTCAAATTTTTTTCAATTTTTCTTTACGAGGATAAGAACAATTATTTCATACTTTTTTGTCCTTTTTAAAAACATGATTTTTATGTAATTATTTTAAAACTAAAATTCATTACGCTTTACTGAATTGTCATCAAGGCTGATTTTTTTTGAGCTAGTCATAGTCTTGTACATTAACACTAGAATAGTCAAATGTGTAGAACAACTTCATATCTATTAACTATGTTAGAAAATGTTTTTCAGATATATATGCTAATTCCATTAAGCTTCCGTTGATACATGTCATGTATAGTGAGTCGTAAGCTGTTGCTTACATTTACTCCAGCATGGTGGTGTGGTGTATGGAAACAAATATCCATTTCATGTCAACTCATCGTATTAGCAGTTTAACTTTTGTAATGACAGTCTGTATACCTGGTCTGGATTAAACTCCTTCCACACATCCTAACTACGTCTTGCAGAGTATTTAGTAGATGCCATCATCATCGGCATGATAAGGGATTTTTACGTTAGAGTATGGATTACAATTAAACCTCACAAAGTACAGTTCCTTAACATTGTTGTGTGAAATAGGGAAGTATTTAAAATTTTTAAATGGAGGATAAGTACATAACACCTTATGGAGTTCAGACCCTAAATAAATTTGGTGTTCATTTTTGGGGAAAATTGCTTATGCAAAATAGTATAAGAGAATATTTGTCATCCAGATTGGGAGACTGACAGGAAAGTATATCTAAAGCTGTGGAAGTTTAGTGAGTACAGTGCTAAAAGAAACTCAAGAAGGTAAGACTATACCACCCTATGGTAAGTTTAAGGGTGACGTGCATATAAGAAACACGTGAAAGGTCCAGGCACTATGACAAAATGCTGAGGAGGTCTGAATACTGCAGCAACAACACTTGAGAGGAAGCATTGGTTTTAGAAACTGCAAAGTTATGAGGAGGTTGGCAGGTGGCAGAGTAGTTTAAAGATCTGTTTATTATGGATCAATCCTTGGATTGATAATTACGATAATATTGTTATTTAATTCTATGAAAATAATATAACTTACTTGAAATAAAGTCTTCAATCCTAATGTTGATTTGTGAGGTAAGGGTAAAGGGCTTACATAGTATGTACTAAGCCCATTAGCATGTGAAAATAAACCAGTGTAGAGGGCTAGTTCCTTTTCCTGTGCTGCCGGCAGTTCACCAGGAAGATACATTTTCCTTAATGAACTAGACCGCCCTGTACCATATACTGATGTCAGCTAATATACTTTACCCTATTCTCTTATGAGTTCTATGCAATAGTTTCTATGCAATTTTTCCTGTTTATAACAGAGACATAAACATTATTTTGAAACATTCAAGATCTCTCCTCAGAGAACCAAATAATTTAGGGAAGAGATGTTTTCCAATTTATAATATATTACCCTTTCTCTGAGATTTTTATAATTCAGCTCTACAGTGAAACTCTGTGGGAGAAGACAATGTAATTTTATGCTATTGTTTCATTATTTTATTGTTTTATTATGAATTGAAAACCATAAGTTAGAAAAATGTGAAAATTATATTTTGTCTACTTGAGCAAAATAATGAAATGGAATTGGGTGAAAAAAATAGATGAATTCAAGGTATGAACACATGGTCAACAGTCATGTTCCCATAGTATTATGTATTGTGATAAAGCCACCTAAACGGTTATCTAAGATAGAATTCATTGTTCCAGTGTTTGTAAGTACTCAGGGTATTCCCAATTTTAAACCTCAGGAAAAAGTGAGTCTAAAGTATGATTTTTTTAAAAAATATGTACAAATTTGATTGTTTGTTTGTTATCTTCAGGTTTCTGCTGGCTTACAGCAGTTATAGTTCATTCACATTAACCTGGCCGGTGACAACTCACGAGAGGGGAAATAAGTGGTCAGAGTGGGGGAACATTGGAGGGGTAGCTGCTCACTGTAAGCAATTTTAGTTTGGACAAGACCAAGTTATTACAATTTCGCCTATCAAGGGTTAGGGTTTTCAAGCCTCATGTGGTTCACCTCTGGTCTAATGGTGTTACTGATTTGAAGGAGAACCATTCTCCACTCCCTTCCTTTCCACCATGGGAGAACTTTGTGCATGGATCCCCTCTTAGTAAGCACTGCTTCTCCTATTTTCTGAGTTGGACTAGGCCCACCTGCACAGAAGACTACTGAGTATCGGCCAAGTTATTGCGAATGAACTGTACATGTTTTCAAATACAGGTTGCACAACATTGTTTCATCTCTTTAAAAAAATGGTCATCGAGTTTCAGAGATGTTCATTAGTTTGATTTAATTAATTTTCTCAATCTGTAGATTCATCTTCTAGAAGATGGAAGTATTAAAATATTTAGCCGAAATCAAGAGGACAATACATCTAAGTATCCAGATGTAATTGGGCGCCTAAGAACCTGCTTCAGGACAATCCAGGAGCGAGATGAGGAAGAGGCAAGGATAGCTAGGGAAGAAGCCACCAAGAAAAGTTCAGTTGATGACGAATGGGACAAAAAGAGTGAAAAAGTTGAGGAGTCAGATGTTGAACCTAAAACCAGTGCTGAGGAATGTGTGTCAGAAAAAGACAGTGTTGAAAGTGAAGAGAAATCTAAAGGTGATGAAGATGGAGTAGAAAGTGCAGTCGAGACTTGTATTTTAGATTGTGAAGCTGTTGCCTGGGATATGGAGAAAGAGTGTATATTACCCTTTCAAAAACTGGCCACACGTAAAAGGAAGGTGAGTTGGTATTCCTTAATTGTAACAGGCTCCAAGGTATATTCGCAATGCCTTGTACATATCTACATTACTATGTACTTGGTGATTGGTGATAGTTATTTGGTTATATGACGATTGTTTACAAATGAGTTAGTGAATATGTGATGAATGGAAATTTTCCATTCATCACAAAGTTGATCCATTCCATTTTCACTATTCACATCAAGTTAAATTCTAATTTCATTCCTTTTTATATGCATTGCATGATCATTTGATTAAATCTAAATCAGTGCTGTGCATTTGTCTCACTAGTCTCAACGCGCAGCAATGTGACTCAAAAAGCCACACTGCACATAATTCCTTCGAATCTTCACTTAAAACCTTCATATCTTCACTCACCTCCTTTTGATCAACACTTATTTTTTACTGTCCACATCTTTTCACTGCTAATATTTTCACCTTTGGGGACCTCTCTTGAGTTCTTAAAAGGCTTAACCTGCTTTTGACTTTACTCAGTAACTCTGCAATGTACCACTACTTTATCCAGGTTGAGGTCCTCCAATCTCAACAATGCCTCCTGGACTGCTTTGTTACAGATCCTATAAACCATTCTTTCATGAAGCATGGAGTCTTCTTGAGGTTTAGCTTTTCCAATCCCACAGTTTTCATGAGAGTATGGGAAACATTTGCAGATTACCATAGATTAAATTTTATACTTTTTAAATAGTTATTGATTAAATATTCAATAGTGTTATCTACCATACTCGTCAAGATATCATATTATGTAAAACAATTGAAAACAATGTTTGACGGTCAGTACTTTGTCATAATAAAGTGTTGGTATTCTTATTTTACAGGATGCTGATGAGGCTGAAATCAAAGTACAAGTATGCCTCTTTATGTTTGATCTTCTGTATTTCAATGGAAAATCTCTTGTCTCTGAAACCCTGGCGACTAGGCGGCATCTCCTCCGAACACACTTTAAAAGTGTTAGTGGCCATTTTCACTTTGCTAATTCACTGGACACAACTTCTACGGAGGAAGTGGAAACTTTTCTTGAGGAAGCTGTTAAGGGTAGGATATTTCAATTTGAAATTACATGCCATCACTTATGAATAGATTTGTTGTATTCAATACTGATTTTTTAAATAATTTTCAATGAAATGCTTTGTGAAGTGAATCTCCAGAATTAATGTGCAAGTTTTCTTTCTGAATATCCTCGTTTTAAATACCAGTGTAGTTTAGTATATAAACTCATGTCATCAATAATTCCCCATCAAAATTTTCTTCAATATTAATTTTTTAAAGATTTGGTAAATAAAGCTTATAATGCTTAAATATGGTCATTGTATTACTGTCATTAATTCATGCTGTCACAAATGACCTAAGGTAATCCAACTGAAGATAGCAAAAATAAAATTTCAAGTAATTGTAAAAAAATTATGGATCATGACATTTTTTTCAGATCGTATACATTTTATTTTTGCTTTCAATTTATACCTGTCTTAAGAGTTCTATTGGTTCAGGAGAACTGCTTCTTTCATTTCATATTGATTTTATTTCACCTTCTCTGTTAAATAATCAGCAAGGTTTACCTATTATTAGAATATACAGTAGAAGTCCGCTATAACGAGAGCTGATAAATGACGACAAATCTCTCGTTATAACACACACTTGTTATAGCCGACAGTCATTTAAATTCACCTCTTTCAGCATTTATAATGCCACAAAAAGTGGGCGAAAATGAGCCACGAAGTAGTTATATCAATCCATCCGCAATGCATTGAAAATAGATCATTTCATTAAAAAGATTTTAAAATATTGTCGCCAAAACTCTGCACTCGTAACTAATGTATGTCATGCATTGGTAGTATCTTTGGCAACGTTTCATGAACAATCATAGATAGGTATGACCTTCGGTTAACAATTATGATTCCATAAATAATAGGGTGTATTGTCTGTACTGTTAGGTCAACACAGACAAATGAAACCACCCGATGGGATCTCCCTTACTGTGGACCCGACTTGGTGAAAAGTAAATTCCCCCTTGTTTGTTTGCCCTCCTCTCTGACTTTCAACTAATCCCTTCTCTTGCTTATCAATAAAAAAGCGACTTGAAAAGGGGACCTCCTGTTGTTTGGCATTCTCTCCCTCCCCGCCTAACCTTCAACTAATACCTTTTCCTGCATTGTCTACAAGTCTAGCTCACCGCTCCATTTGTTCTTTTATTCCGTTCGTTCAGCTATTCGGATGAAATAGCACCAGGAAATGACAGACTGGAGGACAGATTCCAAGATAAGTTGTTCAGTCATTCTCCAGAAAAGTCTATGGCATAAAATCACAGTCTCCTATCATAAAATTACTACAAAGTCTCTCGTAAAGTCGGATTACAATGTAGATTCGCGAGGCATGACAATGTAGATTCGCGAGGCATGACAATGTAATTCGTGTTTGAAACCTGCGAGTTATGCAACACCAACAGATACCATGGAAAAATCTATTCGCTATAGAGATAGTGCAGGTATGAACACTCGTAATAACCAGCGAAACTGCCTATGTTTTAACACGTGGACCAGCCAAAGCAAATGATCACTCACTATAGCAATACTCTCGTTTTAAGCCATACTCACTACTGGTACATATAAGCCATAGCAGACTTCTACTGTATATTTTAGTTTTCTTTTGTAAGGAATGAACAAAAAATTGTATCATGCCATTTCTCGTGTGAGTTTTAATTTCCCTTTTTTTTAGAGTTTTTTAGAGTGAGTTTAGATACTCAATCCATTATATGAAGTCCTATTGCTTGTTTTTAATGGTTGATTTTCTTTTGGTCTTTAAAATACCTTTGAGCTGTGTAATTAAGCAACCTGGAAGTTAAATTTAATAAAACCATAATCATGACACAATCATTTAATTGAAAAATATAAATGTGAAATGTTTTGATGCTCTATTTTTTATTGTAATTTTCTATCAAGTACATCAATGTGTAAATAACCATCCTGCTGTTATAAGCATTTCCTTCATAGCAGCATGGCTTCATTAATGTCTTCTGTTTGCAGGTAATTGTGAGGGACTAATGGTGAAGACATTGCACATAGAAGCAACTTATCAAATTGCTAGAAGATCCAGGAATTGGCTTAAACTGAAGAAAGATTATTTAGAAGGGGGTTGTGGTATAGGTAAATATATTTTAATTATTTAACCCTTCAGCACTGCATGGACCTCTCACGCTAAACTTTATTACACTTTTTGAGAAACTATATTAAACTAATGAAGTAATTTTTAGCAGCCAAATAAAATTAAGCTTCACTATTTATTTTGTGATAAATTATTTATCAATTAAATATTTCTCATAAAAGATATGCGTCAACATTTGGGACATCATTGCAGTCTTCCTCATGATATGAGTATTTGAAATTCATTCGTATCTTTCAAAATTATGAGAGCAACTCTATATCCCCATAGGAGTATTAGGTTGGCCTTCTTCTGCTCTTAGATGAAAACTTGATTGCTTCACTCTTAGTGTAAACATCCCTAGTTGCTGACTCCTAGTTTTTTCCAAGGGCCCCATTTGGTCAAGCATCATTTCCGTTTGGAAAATCAACAAGAGATATAGTTGTGGGATTGTGAGAATTAGGATGTTCTCACTTC
>WURS02421751.1:0-16750 GCA_011762765.2 Rhinocypha anisoptera
TCTGGCGGGGGGGCGGCATCGGGGAGGTAGGGGGGGGGGGGCGGGGGTCCCCGAACACACGCCGAGTTCAAGAGCAGTAATGTCTCTCTCTCTCTCTCTCTTATCCGGTTACCTTGAACGCTATCCGGTCTCGTTATAATCAAATTGCCACTTTTGAATAAAGATGTGCAATGCTCTTATATCGTAGTTGCTTCACCACGTGGATAGTAGCCTAGGACTAGTTGGAGAAGAAATGCTCGAGGAAATGTATTTGCGGTAGACACGATGTGCTCATTGCCGAGTGACACTTCAAGGTCAGCGTTGAATCTAGGCGATGCCAATTCATCGGGAGAGAATGAATGATAGGAGGGAAAATGGGCCTCCTCTCACGTGTGTGTGGAAATGATCTCGTTTTCTGCTCCTTTAAGCCTTGTGCAAACAAGGTATTCGAAACGGAAAACATTATTATATAGGAATGACGCCCTTGAATTTTTTTCTAACACAATTGAACTTTAAAACAGCACAAATTGTTCACGTGATACAATTGAAAAAATAATTCAGTAACGAGGACATCACGATGCTGCTATCGATAATGTTTATCGCAACTATAGTACGTACTTATATTTCACGTCGGAAAAATGGTGTTCGTCATCCAAATGTGAACAAATTTCCTTGGATATTAAGAGACAGACATTTCAGCAGCCAATTACCGATCGCTACGTTGATCGCATCCCATCAATCCAAAAAAATATTATTACGCCGTTGGTATATTCTTGGGTTTATTTTTAGACTGGGGAGGACCTTCTGCAGCTTCAGAGTTAATTACGGCACAAATTATAATATTCTCCAACTTAGATCGCTCTCTCCGCTACCCCCTGGTTCGAGTCCCGCCGACGAAATGCGTCTTGTACAAATGGTTTTTTTGTGTGACGCGTGAGGTGCTAGATTGTTTATTGTTTAACACACGTGTGCAGGTGGACAGTGTCAGGTGGCACATACGTCATTAACATCGAAATCGATATTTTAATGAAAAGAAATCAAGAATCAGATCGAGAATAATCAAGTAGAGTTAAAAAAAAACAAACGGAGAGTAAATTAATCTCATGTACAGTCTCCTACATCAGTTCGCCCGAAATCACACACGCTGTACAATATATTGCACCCACCGTCCGACGACACATACCGAGTCCAAAATAAGGCGATGTCCCGTCATCGTCCTGCCCTTTACCAAGTGGCTGCCTATTACACCCAGTCTTAAAACTTTTAAAATTTAATGGTTAGGGCTCAAATAATTCTCCAGGAAGCCGGTTCCATTCAACAATTATTAACGTTCATTCTATTTACAAAAGAAATTTTTTTGGGGGGAGCTGGAGCTAGGGTCAAATGGCTCCCTCTCGTGGGCGGGTGGTTAGGGGATGGGGTTTAAGTGAAGGGAAGGGAGAAGATAAGGGAGGCGGGTGATAGGTGGGGGTAAGGGAAGTACATTGAAAGGAAAGTAATGGGCAATAAGTGACGTGAGATGCAGGGACAGGTAAACGAGCTATGGGGGCGTGGAGGTGGTAGAGGGGACTGGGAAGGAAAGAGAGGGGAAGGAAGAAGTAAGGAGGTCGAAGGAAGAAGGTCATTCCGGAGGTTGTAGTAGTATTATTATTTATAGGGATCTGTGGTCATTTCGCACCTCTTCGAATCATAGAAAAAACTAACCTGAACAAACACAACACCCATGCCCAGGGCGGGGCTCGAACCTTGAGCGAACTACCCACTAGGCTAACCCGGTCGGCGAGGTGGTTGTTACTTGGAACATTAAGGTATGAAAGGATTTCGAAATTGTCAAGGCAAGTTAAGTTTAGACCCTTTGTCTTGAACGTGTAAAAGTCTTGGTACTTTATTAGTCGAGTGATCGTCATCAATCAGGTGGTTGGCGAAATTGTAGCTTAATTAAATTAGGTTAGCAAATACCAAGTGTTGTTTTTTTTTTCGAGCATGTCGATATTCCAGGAGGTAACTTCGCCCACAATTGTTTTCAGTCGCCGTTCTTAGAGAGGCCACGAGTTCCTTTTGCGCAAAAAGCGCCGTGTGGCGGCTAAATGGTATACCTAACATTCGTTCGCCTTTGTTGAGATGTAGCATTGTTTCACGAAATAAATTTCACAAAGTGAAGCTTGAAACTGCATATTTTAAGGGATTTTCGCTCTAGACAGCTCCATGTTACTGCAAATGCCACCCCCCCCCCTTCCACCACACAAATCAAATAAGAATTCCATTGGCTGACAAACCAGTTTAGCATTTACGCTCTATGCCTATTTATTTGTGTCTGTTTTACTCTATTGTCAGTTGCGTTGCAGATTAGAAGGTAGGGCTGCTGCGTACTAGGTTGAGAGCTCGTGATGATAGGTTGATATTAGAGCGCTCAGAAATTCTATTTTCATACCGTCACACGACATTTGTAATTGTTAACTGGGCTCATCAGAAAACTTCCTGTTATTGGCAGAACACCAATTTGCTGGCCTCGCTGGCGGCGTGGAAACGTCCTCGTCTGCCAATCCTTAGGTCGCGGGTTCGAATCCCGGCTAGGTGGAATTTTTATTATCCTTCCAGGTCATGGTTGTGTGTCTCGTCCTTGTATACTGCCCACCGTAGTTTGCAAACCACTTAGTGCTGTGTGTGTGTAATTTTAAAATAAATAAATAGCATAAATGTACGAGTTGGGCTCCCGGGCAGACAATCCAGTGGAGTAAGTTAAGTGGCGGTGCCCAAATTACAGAAAGAGGTATTCATCGCCTCCGCCTTTGATTCATCTCTCTCACGGTCCTTGGTTAACAATCAGTGAAGAGGAGTAGCCTTTTTTCTGACATTGAAGTGGACACACCTTTAAGACTATTATAGCGTGTGGCAAAACACGAACAGTCGAATGCGCTCGTGTGGCCGTGCGAGGTTTGTACGTTGCCCTACCCCATTGTGACGCAATATTTTGAGTTCCCTACGAGTGAACCGCAGGAGGGTGTTCGACGAATGGGCACTCGAGTTGCGCTTCACGAGACAAAGGGGTCTCCCGCTTTCTCCTCCAGAGGCGCGGCGGGCGTCGCTTCCCGTCAACTACTGTGGGACAAATCGCGCCTCTGCGAATCGCCCGTCGCCGTGAACCTCAAACGCGTCACCGGTCACTTAACCCCACCCCATACCATTCCTTTGCGAGTGACAGAGATGATGTGGATTGTGGGGCTGGAGGGCCAGCCAGCGAGTGTGGCTGGCGCTTAATTTGGCACCGGAAGGATTGGAGGATGTCGTGACTGCAAACAGTTAATGATATTCAAATTTTGATGGATTTCCTGAAAAAAAGTGAATCTGACTAGGGGAAATTAAACGTTTTAGGTGTCACAACATTTCTTAGGAATTTTTTTTACTAGTAGTTATCAACTCGGTCGGTAATGGGTTAATAAACATTCCGACCGGTTCCGCCGTCAAACAGTTTAAATCATCAAACCAGATTATGTCAATTATTTAACGAAACCGGTCGTAGTTATTTCGTAAAAGTTATCTGAAAGCAACAGAGTTTCATTTCTCCTATTCATAGTGTGGTTTCGCCAAGTTGAGTCGAAATCTATTGAATTGAAAGTGAATCTAATGAATTAGTGGAGAAAATAATTTAACTTGTATCCCGGAATATAGTTATGTTTTAAATAACGAGCTAAGTTTATTTTTACTTTCGGGTGCCTTACTTTTATGATGCATTCCCATCCACTAGGATTTGAAAGTTTGGCTCCCTTTATGTAAGACTCTCATACTGGTGTTCATGTATTCCCATGCAACCGGTTACAGATGTCTAAGGATGTCGTTAATTTACTCCCTTCACATCAAATATCTTCACATATACACGTCCCTTAGATGCTTTTGTGTTTAGTTAAGAGAATATTGACTTACTCGTCATATTTATAGAAACTATTTCTCTTTTCAGATGAGCAAGAAAGGGTACAGAAAAAGACTTTCGTGAATTGGATCAACTCATACTTGTCAAAGGTAAGATAATTTTTTTGTAAAAATTATCAGCAAGCATGTGGAGCCCGGGGGATTTTCATTTGGGTTCAGGGATTTCCAATAAATATATTTCCATCCACCGGGGAACCTCCATCTCTCAAGTCATTATTTAGTTTTTGAAGTGGCCCCTTTCTCTAAAGTATAGCTATTCCACCACGATGCCTAGTCCTAATGGTAATGTTATTGTGTATGTAATAATGTAACAGAAGTAAGTAAGCTGAAAGAACACGGAAAACATCACGTTTCACTAAAATTATTTTAATTTGTAATGATATCCTTCTCACTTATTTCAAGGAACAAAACGGTGTTTGAATTAAAGTAGTTCCCTCGTTTCACCCAATAGTCATTAAGCAGCGCTCCCCCAAGCAGTGTGCTTCGATTGCCCACTAGTAATCGTTCTCAAAACAGGCCGCATCAGTAGGGAATTTTAAATATCAGGAATAAGCATTGATCCACCATTAATTGGCTTTCCAAAAGCATTCTGTGTGGAATCCAAAGAAGGCAGGGGAAAGGTGAAGGTAGAAGACTCAGGTTGTTGACAATAATGCAAAGTAGAATTTTTGGTGAGGTGGGGGTTTTTGAGAGAATGATAATTGGTAGGAATTAATGTAGGGATGAAGAGGGATTTGTGTTAAGGTGGGCCTTGGTGGTTAAATCAATTCTCAGACTGCAAACGTAGGATGATGATTAACAAAGGAGACTGAGCACCTTGCGACTGGTTGTGTCTCTCTTATTTCATAACAATTCTCTCATTTCTTCAAGAAATAAAGGCATGAAGAGACTGGCAGGTGACAGGTTAGGTTGGGGTGCCTACTAATAGATAAACCAATATTCAGGCTGCGAACATGGGACAAAAATTAATAAAGGTGTCTGAGTACCACCCTACCTGGTTGTACCTCCTTTATTTGATCGTGAATCCCTTATTTCTGTAAATAGTTATTGTGTTGTTTTAAGCATGTCAAAGTTTTGTTATTAGCAATTTATGCATATAGATGAGCAAAGAGTCTAAAGAGCCATAAAAAAAGAAAGCTGAGACTTTACTTGGCACGGCAGGAGGGAAACTGACAGGACAGATATCAAGGAATGGAAGATAGAGATGAAGGGAGAGAATATGTACTCCAGATGTTTGTTAGTAAGTGTGCAGAGTTGAAGAGGGATTTATTTTAAGGTGATGGTAATCTGGTGTCCATCAAAAAACCTACCTTAACATGTTGCATATACTTTATCGCCATCGTCATTGTTTGACAAGCCACAGGTACAAAAACAAAATTCATTAATTTTTTCTGGGTGTTCTTTAAAAAGATGTGAACAGTGCTCCATCAATTCCATTCTGAAATTCAGTGTATTCCTCAAATAGGATGCAAAATTGCACCAGATCAGGAAGGTAGTGGTTTGGAGTGTGTGCCTCACTTTCAGCAGCTATTTTAAATTCTATGTCTACATCAGCTGGTACTAATGAAGAATAGTCTTTAATAATGTCTAAATGGCTGAGATATATGCCCCTATTTTTCATGCAAAAACAGTTTCAAATATGTATTTAGGATGTTTTTCCAATAGTTTTGTTTGTTAATCCAGCATTCTGTTATGTTTTTCTATAGAGAATACCACCTCTGAGAATTGGTGATTTGATTGAAGACTTGAAAGATGGAACTAAACTCCTGGCTCTCTTGGAAGTGCTATCTGGTGAGAAACTGGTAAGTAATTAACTTGAGCAATCAAAATTTATGATTTCCAATATATGGCTGCTAGTATATGGTATTTATCCTGATATGGCCGTTGAATTGAAATAAAGCCAATGGTGATGATGACTCTACAGTCTTTTAATAGTTCATTGGTCTCTTTGATTTGGATTTCATTGGTGCAAATACTGGGTGCATTATTAAAGAGAAACTACTGCTCGAGATGATAGTTAATTATGGTTACACAGTCAAAAGTCTAATGGCCTCTTTATAGTTTTGTTGGGCATGACACTGGTTCATAATAGAGAGTAAATATGTGCATGTATTTTAAATTTATTAAATTTTAAACCTTTGCTAAACTAACTCGGCGTAAAAATAATTGTTAAAAATTTTAAATATCTAAAGAATCACAGAAAACTTAGTGAAGAAAGAATGATTTAAGACTCCATTCTGTGGTTTCATGAAATGAATTGATACCCATGATGCTGACCAAAATTTCAGAATCATATGAATTCTGTGAATAGTTGTGTATTTGAATTTTATTTTATAATTTTCTGAAATTGTGCAACAAATAATTTTACCAAAACATGATTTAAAATAAGACTCCACTTGTGTAGCCTCTTCCTCTAGTCATAATATTTTTAAATAATATATTTAAATATATTATTATTAATATTTCCTTTCAGAAATGTTTCATATTCTATTCCATTTGGGTTTACCATTTGAATATTGTTCGTATTCTGAAACTATTAAGGTTATTCCAAAAGGAAAATTGTAATACATTTAAAGTATAGACATTGTAGTTTGTTTTATAATTAAACTCAATATCTGTTATTATAATTCTTCTCTCTTTCCCAAATAGCCTGTTGAAAGGGGCAGAAACCTTAAAAGACCTCATTTCCTCAGCAATGCTAACACAGCACTCCAGTTCCTTCAAAGTAAAAAGGTAATTTAATCATAGTTAATGTAAATTATATACATTACTTATGCAGTGTTGTAAATGATTATACAAATATTTCAAATATTGTGTTCATTTATTACTCTTTTCCCCACCCCCCACAGATAAAATTGGTGAATATTAATTCTTCAGACTTAGTTGATGGAAGGCCACCAGTTGTTTTGGGGCTTATATGGACCATCATTTTATATTTCCAGGTATGTAACTTTGATAGAGTAAGTTGGTGAGTTATATAGTTATTAACTGGCATGGGATCTGTATGGTAACTAAAACTTTGTTATGAGTTCCAAAAACACATTATTTTTATTATTCAGTTCTTAAGAGGTGACATTTAAAATAGTATTCTTCTGTAATTATATTATAATATTTGAATTAATTAGTTAATGTGAGTTATTATCACAGATAATCATTTATAACATACACTAAATTGTCTTTATTCAACATTAATCTGTGAGTTTTATTAGTTTGCTAATGAAATTCTCATTTTATTATATATTTTATTAATAATGTAATTTAAAAATCACTCTGCCTTCGAGTTGTTTAAAAAAAATCTTCAGCTTATATCAGCTCTACAGATGTTATTGGTAATGAAGGTAAAAATAATAATGTTAAGATATCTTTGGTTAACATGTCAGTATCATCCCTATTTATAATGCAAAATCAGTTATATGCATTCCTGTTTTCACATTGTTGTTTGTATGACATCCAAGATATTGTGTGAGATTCAAATCAAATTGGTGAGCATCACTTTTTTGCTGCAACCTGGCATGTAAGATTTAGTAAATTATTAGATTGTGTCTGTAGATGGTAAATATATTTATGATCCATGACACTCTTTTCCCTCTCACAGAATGTTTAAGTAGCATTTTACAGTTTACATTGGTGTTAAATTTATAATATTATTCAACACACCAAAATAGCTCTCATTAAACCATGAACAGAACATCATATGATTCATACCTAGTGAGCATTATTCTGTTCAACTTTTAACAACCTTCATTGTCACAGTTTTTCCCATTTCTGCTGAATAATCACTTTTCATTGACAGATTCCCTAGAGGAAGTGGCACATTTGTCTAGTCACTTCCTCTATGGTTAGATATCTTTACTTTTGAAATGAGGAGGATATGTCCAGTTAAGGACTGGAGGAGGATATGTGCATGTTAAGGCTATGCACACACTATTAGAGACACAAAAAGCCAAACAAACATTAATTAAGTGGACTGCTTTAACTCCAACTTATGAACACTTTTTGGACTGAAATCACTTAATGATCCTATTAAAAATGTCCCATTGTTCTCTGTATCATTTCTCTGGAAGGAATCAGATTACCCACTGGGAATCTTTAGGGAATATGAGTTCCCACTGGGAACCTGTTCCCTAAAGGGATTTAAGAGTGATTCAACAATGATTTGAAAATATCTGTAGATTCACATTTATAATTTTCTGTGAGTTATATTCCTAACTGGAAGGTTTCCCTGCAGGTAATTCCTTTTTGGGAACATTTCCCTGCTGGGAATGAGTTTCCCCACAGGGAATTTTCCACTCATGGATTTTACTGTATAGGAAATTTTTCCTACTCCCATTGATCCCCACAGGGATTTATGACAGGATGTAGTCTACAAAAACCACAATAGCCAACCCAAAGTTTGTATTGTCTAAAAGTTTCATTGAAAATACATTTTAAACTTTAAATTAATTTTGAAATAATGATACTTGTAAGGAAACTGACAAATTTAATTTTGTTAAAGAAGTTATTATCATGGCATTTGACAGAATGTCATGAATTTACTATCCCTATTAAATGAAATCAATAAGTATGCAAAATATCTCTTGAGTGAATCTCGTCAATATAACATGTTCGCCATAGTTGGGTTTTCAAGGATACATTCATCCACATAGTTTCCATCACCCATCCCATAACTCATAAGCTTCAACTCTTGCACCAACCTTATTAAGGCCACAAGAATATATGTATTCCTTTCCTATTTTCATCTTCAAATTTCAAAGGGAACATAATTATATTTAAATGGAAGATGCTTTTGAGCTTTTCTGCTAAGACTTAAAAATTTTTTAACTTACCATTTCATCAATGATGACTCAGCTCTATTTAAATTGCTATATTGATGATAAATGTTTTATTAATAATATAATTATACCTTTTTCATAATCTTGAAATTAAAATACAAATATTTATTAATTGGTTTAATATTTTTCCATGAAAACTTTTTATTTTGACAACACATTATATTGAGACTCCATCAACTCTCATCATGTGCATATTGCAAACAGCATGGATATTGCCAATCAATGGATTTCAGTTGTCCTTTAGCAATATGTGTTTTCTTAATCATTGGTAAAAGTACAATTCTTGTAAGTCTATCTTGCTGTTCTGTAGTCCTTCAAACAATAACATGCTTTACATTGATTATCATGACATAACATTACATTGATTCATATGCAACATGTTCATTGTTAGTAAAATATACTTCTTTTGACAAGCTACATAACAAGGAAAACAAAGTGGTGAGTTGCATCCCTTGTACTGGTGTGATACATTTGTTCAACTTCCTCTGCATGCATTTCTAAACACTTGTATTGTATGAATTTTATATCTCTCAGTTGTACAGAACCTACTATATACTCTTATTGAGGTTTCGCGAATCAATATGTTCGAATTGGAAACTAAGAGCATCTTTATTGATAACGTCCGGTTAACAAGGAACAGAAAAAACGTGCTCAAGAAAAGGCGCCAAGTTGAAGACCAGTGCCACTAGTGCAACCCACTCTATTAGAGAAAATCAGAAGTACCAGACAAATGACTGCTGTTAAGCACCAGCGACACATTGAAGCAGACAACAAATTTTACATCAACAACTCTCAAGATGTATAATGTAGGCTTAGTCATGTAACTTTTATGGTTTTGTTATGGAAGTAATGTATTGGAAATTTTTTAAGTCATGCTTTATTAAGCATTAATGACTGACGGATTATCAAAAAAATCATTCTCATGGACACCCATACACTGACATTTACTTCTATGCTAAATATTTCTTAATTTTTTGTTTATAGCATATTTCTTGTGGCTCATTGTATATCATTGTAACAATTCTCAATTAGACCAGTAATTAACATTTTGACCTTAATCAATTTCAAGTAATGGTGATAATTAGAAATATTATCTCAGTTCTTGAAATTGACACGTATGTTTCTGAAGTATATGTTAATTGTGCTTACAATGACAATGTTTCCCATTCTCAGTTTAAATATTATTTAACGATCTTTTTACTAATCTTGCTGTACATTATAAATATACTGCTATATTCTGCTTTTCTTCGAATCCTGCTCAAAACTTATGGTGTGAACCCTGAGTGTATGTATGTATGTACTTAGGTAGTACTTTTAGTGTGTCTCTTAATTTGCTAGATGTGTTATGAATTGTGCTTGGCCCCAATCATTATCTACTTTTATCTAATAGTCTTATACATTTTATGTATTTATGTTCATTAATAAATTATAATTGTTTAATCACTAATTCTTTTGACAAAAATATGAATTATTTAATAGTAATGAAAAACTTGTGCTTACTGTGCCATTTTTTCCATTTTATATTGAGCAGTTACCCTGTAATTATCCTAAAACACAAATTTTAAGCATCAAATTATTTTTTGAAAATACATAAACTATTTTTAAATAGGTTTTAACATTAATAATCTTAACATTTTCCTTGGAACAATTTCAGCATAGAAACATTTAAATTACTTCTTATTGCTAATAGTATATTTCATAGGTGTTTTCAGTGGCAGTGACCATTAGAAAGGAAACATCTATGTTAAAGAAAAAATTCATCTCATGACAAATGATATACTTTTTGGAAAATGGCATTTCTAAATTTAAGTAATCAAGTTTTTACCATAAGAAACCTCTGGTGTATTCCTGGATGAGAGACCCCCCTCTTAAACATATCTCATGAATCATAGAGAGAGACATAATCTTCTCAACCCCTTTCAGATTGAAGAGAATACACGTGCCTTAGAATCCCTTGGACATAAATTTGGGGGCAGCGCCAGTAGTATAGAGAGCTCAGGTACTCGCTCAGCCGAAGGTGGTCAAGCAAAGCGTGGTGCGGAAAAATGGAAGGTGGGAGCACGTAGAGCCCTGCTGCAGTGGGTGCAGAACTCCCTGCCATCGTAAGTGAATTTGCCCATACACACCTGCCCATTCATTTTTGTATGCACACAGTTGGAGGAATGAGAGAGAAATAGCTGTACAATAGTGTGTATTGCTGTACATTAGTGGATAATTAGAAGTCCTGAGTGAGTTCCTTGAAGTACATAAAAGATAAATTGATTGATTAGCAAGAAATAAATTGGTTCTAAAGTTATGTGATTGTGTGGAAATGATATCATAAATATCTGAAAATTAACTTTGATTGAACGCCTTGTCCTAAACAAATGGAATACTCCTGTAATATCAGCTGAAATCCCTGGGATTTACAACTACATCCATCTTAAACTTGTAGAGCCATTGCAATATGCAATTTGAGTATCTTTATTCTTTATCTGTCTGCTCAAGTGTGTGCTTGCAACTAAATTTTTTTCAGTTCATATTATTTTGTCCATCTTGCTCTTTTGATAATTAAAAATTTATGGTGGTGAATGTTTTCATTAATGAAATATCTTATAACTAATTTTCTAATTTGTGATATTTTTGCCAATTTCAGGAATTTGGGCATTGAAGTCCGCGACTTTGGAAGTAGTTGGAGGGATGGCCAAGCCTTCTTGGCGATAATAGACTGCATTAAGAAAAACTTGATAGAGGTAGAGTCATTGGCTCATGCAACCAATAGGGTTCGCTTGGAAACTGCATTTGATGTGGCAGAGAAACAGCTGGGAATCGCTAGACTCCTAGACCCAGAGGATGTTGACGTACCAAATCCAGATGAGAAATCTATCATGACTTATGTGGCTCAGTTTCTCCATAAATATCCAGAACCTGGAGTAAGTATTTAAGATATCCTAGTTTAGAACTTTTGAGATTTACTACATGGATGTATTTCAGATTTATAAAAAATATTGAAAATTGTATAGTTGACCTCTAAATTTTCCAAAATTTTATTGTTACAAAGGTTTATGTTGAAGATCAAGTGAGAATGAATTAAAAAATAAAATTGCCCAAAAATCATAACTAAACCATTCTGCACTGAAGAGTGTGATTTCTTGAAAACTCAGAGAATATTTGAAAAAAAATGGCACCAGACTCTCCAGAATGTTTACAATGAGATTGTCATTCTTTTTAAGATATTTAATTAAAATCATATTTTAATTTTATTGGAGATATATTTGCAACTAAAATATTTATATTTACAGAGCACTGATGAAACCGACAGTTTGTCGATGATACAAAAGGAATATAGTAAGCTCATTTATTGGCTACTGAAGAAAATTCAGTACTTAGAGCACTTGCAGCAAAAAAAATCTCTTTCCATGAATTTCAAGGTAATTTATCTTATTATTCTGTGCTTGAAATTATAATTCAACATTATAATGTGCCTGCCTTCTTGTGGTTTAAAAGAAACTGAATCAGTCATTGTTTGATTTTGTTAAAATACAACCATCAGTTTTCTAAGAGGCTCATTCCCTCTCATTCACCATTTGATCAACTGATCACTGTTGTCCATAAAGTAGAAAGATGATCACAATGTGATGTCAATGAAAAATTAATTCGAGGAGTTACCTGACTGTTACCTCTTCTCCTCCATATTGCAGTTGTCAAATTCGAGCATGATGTTAATTTCACTTTCCTTTTATAGGACTTTTTGGAATTCAGATCTGAATTCAACCAGAAGAATGAAGTTTATCAGAGATTAAGAAATTTGGTAGATTCTCAAACAATGGTGGGAATAACTCCGGAATCATGGAAGGACACCGAGAGACTGTGGTTGAAGCTTGAATCACAGGTAGATTTTGTTCAACATCATTATCTGACCTCTTTACTGGAGGTTTTGCATGGATAATGAAATGAGAAATACACATGCATGGTTGGATGTTGAGGAAATGAAGTGACAGCACACGCTAGCACTGCCACCCTTAAGACATACTGGAGGGCACAGGTTTTTCAGAATAGTGGCCAACTAGTTTCCCCAGAAATATCACTAATGTTGCTGTCTTCAGTTCTTCAATGCCCTGATGAAACCCATTATTCATTCACTATTAACTTTAATAAAAGCATCTGAATTCTTGTCCATATAACTTTCATTAAACATTATTTTTTTAGGAAAGTATTCTTCAGGGCAGAAGGTTTTATCTTAGTTGGCACCTTTCCCAATCCCAGACCAAGATCAAGGTTTAGTGATTTTCATGTGAAAATATTCAGTCAGTAATAAGTCAATACTCCAATTCCTGGCAAACAGCAGGCAAGGGTTTGATTCTCTCTCTGCACCCTTATTTTAAACCTTGGGCTACCAGTAAATTTCTAAGCAGCTGAATTTTGATGGCTCTTAAGCCTGAGTTTTGAAATTTTTAAATGCCTTCAATTTTTGTGCTATACTAAATTTTTAAAAAGGTATAAAATCTTGGAAGTTTGATGGTGAAAAATTTTGTTTGTAGATCTTAATTCGAAGTAAATAAAGGCAAAGGAAAAAGATAAGGGCTTACATATCTTCCAGAGGCAGTTTTCATAATATTACTGTGAGCAAAAATGATTACTTGCAATTAAAAGGCTAAAATTAATGTATCTATTTGAAGGGTGTCCAATTTTTGTCCCACCAAAAAAGGAAGACTTTCATGGTTCCTTTTGAGCGTATAAGTCATACTATCAGTAATATAGAAGAAAATATTAAACATATATTGATTCATTTAACCCCCTTGCACCGAATGACAGATATTTCATGCTTTCAGAATCATCCCCCCAGTTCGGGCGACCTTTTTTTTTTGTCAATTTTCCTTTATTTTGTCTCACAAAGGGTAACTTTAAAATACAATTCTCTGTGTGCTAATATGATTTGATGCATATTAGCACTGTGGTTCTCATAGTACTAATATAATCTGAATTGCACCATTTTGGGTAAAGAAATATTGTAAGGCTGCATAAACTATGGGCATCCGGGTTAGTCTGGTGGCTGGCATACTGGCATGCTAAACCAAAGGTCATGGGTTTAATTCCTGCCCTGTACATTAGTACTCTCTTTCTTCATGCAGCCTATGAACAAAACTAATACTCTATGGCCATGGACACTAGGATATAATTCAAATAAATGAATTCATGAGCCTTGCCGTAATTTTAAAATATTAAATCTTATATTGTAACTTCTGTAACCAAAGGAAAAAGTCAAAATGAAAGCAACCTATGGCGAAAAGCCTGTGTATGCCTATTTATCATTCAACCGATGTACATTAAATACATAATAGTACATTGAAGTGAATAAAAAAATTCCACGGGGGTGGTAACTATGCAATTTAGAATTGAATAACTTAAATTAAACCTGTGAAATGTTTAAATTTCCTCCAACTTCTTAAATGACAAAGTATACAAAATATTTGTGAATGTGTTGTAGCAGTATCTCCCCATTTCCCCCCTCCACACTATGCCATACTGCACTGTTTAATTGTCTCTCGTCCCTCATTGAATGTGACAGATGCGCTACTGGCTTTGGCTCTTGGACACTCAGCTCCCTGGAGACTTCAGCCAGGTGGGTGCATGGCTCAACCAGGCAGAGAATCTCATCTCCAATGACGACATCCCGAATGTCATGAATGAGGAGACTGCCTCACTCATCAGGACAAAACTAGAAGATCACAAAGTTAGTATTCACTCATTCTTAGTTTTTATATATATATATATATAAATACATACATATATATACATATATATATATATATTATTTGGGATAGGAATTGGGAAAAACAGGATAGGAAAACATAAAAGGCGAACACAAGGGAATAGTATATTTCACGGAAAAAATATGCCACGACCGGGACTCGAACCCGGGACCTCCCGATTTACATGTCAGATGCTCTAACTATATACATATATATGTATATATATATATGTATATACACTCGAGCCCCGAAAAGAAAGTGGGCAGTCGCAAAGGTGTTTTCAGCGGAGCGGTTAGGGAAACGAAATCCACAAAAGGGGCATATTTTTTAATAGGCAATACAGATAAATAATGCTTTTACTGGAGCATTTGATTCCGGATTTATTGGACGATTACCGCGGCCAACTGAGCGACTCGGAAGGAGAGGGCGGAATTCTGCATTCTTCATGATTACGAATAGAGGCGAGCGACCCAACAGCCGACACACACACACGCGGAGTCATTGGAATAATTCGTCTTCCCACCCGCTGCGAAACAATAAATGATGCGCGCACATAAATCCAATCGTCTGATTTGGATCACTGCCCTCAGTTCTCATTTGTCATGCCGCGGAGGAAATCACACGTGAAATATTGGCATCGAAAATCCATTATTTTATTGAAAACATGAAGGACTCTTCTTTATGGTTTACCAGGTACATGTTATCATTATAATTATTGCAATAATGTTTTGTGAGGGACGTGAAAAAACAGTAAACTAATTAAAAAGATGTAAATTAGGCTTATGAGGACATTAGGGTGTGGAGGAATTTAGTAGGACATATATACAAACCAAAAACTTAATTCATGCTATTCCTGATGTCAACTATCTCGATGTAGAACTGACGATCTGAAGAGTATGCATTTTTGCCATAAGATAAGCTACCATCCCATGCCAGTAAAATTATTAATTTAGATACCTATGTAGTAATGTCATTTGTATCAGTTTTGAATATGTAAATATGGAAATAAAATTGTGGGTTGTAAAGGTGCACATAAACCACAAGGCAGTACTTCGTCATCAGTGAGTACTCTTTTGAAAACAGATGATCTTAAATAGTTGGAGACGAAAATAACTAATATAATCCAAAGTCAAAGATCATAAACGTTATAGAGTCAGGTGAGATGTGGTGGAAACGATCCATAACCTAAGAAATAGGTTTAAAAATTTGCAATTTCCACTTTAAAAACTTCTTTATTCGACTTGATAATGGTTTAGTGCACCGCAACATGTCGGAATAAAAAAGAAGTTTAAAGTGGAAATTGCAAATTTTTTAACCTATTTCTTGGGTCAAAGATCATCTTAATATCTTATTTAATACTAAAGGAACGGAAAACAACGTATTAGGTTGATACCGGATTTACTGCCAAGGTATATTTCACATAAAAAGGTTTAACTAATACAAGGAAAATCCAGCGCCATTTATATTATACCCCTAGAGCCAACCTTGAAATTTATGGCGCCTTCATATCGAGAATAAATTTCAAGTTTTTCTCTTGAATTTCAAACGCATGGGAGGCTCAAATAAATGAAACTTTTCCATATTCATTTACGATGAAAGTACGAGTTGTCCAACCAGAAAGATTTAAGGTCACCAATTTCGTAAACAAGACGTATTATCCGTGGTCGGCTATGCAGACACACAAATATTTAAGTTCAACTTAAAAAATTACGATGACTTTTATCAGGTTTTTTGTACTCCAATGCGTAAAAGGACATTTGATAATCACGGAGGGGTATGTAGTGTATTTTACATATCAAAAACGTTACATGAAATTGACAAAAATTTGAATGCATTGATTCCTTGAAATACATTTCAAGATAATCCAGAAAGTAGTCTAATGAGTCTTAATTCAAGCATCCTTCAAGTCTTGAGAGATGTTACTCAACAATGGAACTCCATCACATTGGATTTAGACCTTGGAGAGAAAAAGCAACAATGCAAGCAATGCTCTTTTTTCCCTTGGAGGGGACGAAAGACGTTTTTAACAAGTGAATGATGTTTCCAGCACGCTGGTTTTAACTGCGCTCATCCACGTTCCCATAGTACGGTTCTATTTTCCTCAGGAATATATTTCTGTGGCACTAGCGAGGAGAGAGGACGGAGACGGAATGTAAAGGTTCACGAGGTCACCCGGGGCAAAAAAAGGGACCTCAATTAAACCCGGATAAAGAGACGGGAAAGGGAGGTTGTTTCGGTGTTGAAATAGGAGGTTGTGGGCAAACTAGATAAAATAAATTA
>WURS02421760.1:0-16750 GCA_011762765.2 Rhinocypha anisoptera
GTGTCTCTGTACGTTCCACTAGTGTTCGAACCAATATTATTCACATTGTGAACCTTTTCGAAGTGATTGTATATATAAATATATATATAAGAACACACGCCCACATAAAGAAGAAACACTTAAAAGACTCAGATTGAGGAAGGTGAGGGTATATCCCTGGTATATTTCTCCCTAATGTGAGTATTTTAAGTGTTTCTTTTTTGTGTGCGTGTGTTCGTGTTTGCTACTCGTCTGAGTTTTTATTACACACGTTCGACTGGCAATCGAAAGGCCTGGGTTGAAATTCAAACCTAGATGTAATTTTTAAATTGTGGAATCCGTGGAAAAAAAGCAGTTCAATAACGAAATGTTTAGGTTTGTATACATGTTTTTATCCTTGGTTACTAGGGACAGCATAGTGGTTCTCCGGGAGGTATCAGGCTCTTTATCATGAGGAAATAGAACTTTTACTGCCTTTATATTACATTATTTCTGTGTATATTGGAACGCTACGAAATTTGTTAGTTCTCTTTCGGCAAATCCATTATTTAGAATTTATTAACTGTCAAAATAATTTCCTCTATCGAATTCTGCCATTCGTTTTTTTTACTGGTTTATTGGAAAAAGAGTAAACTCCCAGTTTTTTTACTTTAAAATATAGAATCTTTTACCATAGATTATATAACAACTCTTATTACCCATCTGCTTATGAAATGCACTTACCAATTACTAGTTATACGGATATAAAGATGCAAACTGACCCATTCATTGACACAAAATCCCGGTTGTTTTTACCAAAACTATCGACCTGAAAATTTCAGAGAAGTACCTATTCCTCCGGTGAGTATGGGAAAAATAAAAACACCAAGGAGGCTGCCCGAGTTCGAGGCCTGCAACGTTTGCTGCCCATGTAATGGAATGGGGAAATGAGAATTTTTCCGTGTAGTGAAAATTAAATTCACTCATTAAAACATGAAAAAAGTGATATTAAAGCTGCGGATTTAGACTAATCCTTAGCTGAAATATTTCTTTTTCTATTCACGCTTATTCGTATCTAAATCAAGAAATAGAAAAAGACTGTTAAAACAAGACATAACGGGTTTTTATGCACGGCTGCTAAGGATTCCGCATTTGATGATCCCGGTGGTTAGGCCTCTTAAGGTGGGGGAAATCCAGCTCTCATCGCCTTTATATTCCGATGATATTGCACATTTGAAAAATAATGTATAGTTGTTTTTTGTTGAAACCATTTTAAATTTTATACTTATAATTACAATTTTTTTATCTTTTAAACTATAGTCTCTCTACCGTAGTTTTTCTCACTGGGCTATTTCAGCTCTTGGCGTATACGCCTATAGATTAGCACCCGGAAATTTATGCCATTTTTATGATTCATCTTTACTTCTTTTCGGTTACTAAATTAAATGTATAATATATAATATAATTAACAATATTATATTTCTGTAATTTATATATAATGATAAATATATTTTTAATGATTCACGTCCATTTTAAAGCACGAAATATCATGCAATGATCGCTGAGTATAGAAATTACGACTTCTTCCATCGGATTAAAACTTTATGTAATTGTGCAGTTGTAATTCTGATATCTGTTACAATGGAAATGATAAGTCAATCACACGTTTCTGCTAAAAAAAATGTGGTAGGATATTGTTTTCATCAAACTTTCATCCACAATCAATTTTTAATGTGATAGTGTTTGAAATCATTAAATGAATATGAAATACGGTTTATTTACATATAACTGTGACCAGAATTGTTCACGATATTTCGTAATATAAATATGGAAAATCGGCAAGAACTTCCATGAAAATCATCACAGATAGCTTGGAAAAGGAAATTCTCCAGTGTTTACGCTATGTGTGATACGTATTGAACTTTAACACGTCTAAAATATTAGCATGCGATTTGAAAGTTTCGTTTCCTTTATTTATTTTATTACTATGTTTAATCCATATGTAAATATCGTGGCAATGTCATATTCTGTGGTATAAACTTCATATAATTAGTGAACATATTAAAGTTAGATTTTATGACTTAAATAAATTTACAAAATTAGGTAGTCAGGTAGTTCATCCCAAAACAAATGGTGTCCCTCTCTTTGTCCCTGAGGACGCTCTGAGGCGTAGGGTAACTCCGGGAAAATAAACGCCCACAAATGAGATAAAAGAGCAACGTTAAGGATATGAGATGGAGATGTTGCGTCAGCAGACTTCTCCTCTAGCAGCAAGGATGCGTAGTCATCGAGATTACTCGCTCGACTTATTTTTCATGGTTTTAAAATGCCAGGCGAGAGCTTTGTTATGTTTTTTAAAATGAGAATACCCGGAGCCTAATTATGATATGGCTGACAAGATTTAATGACAAAACGTTCCATCTTTCCACGAATTAAACGCAATTATTCCTTTGTATGTTTTGAAATGAACGTTGATGTTTTTCAGGCAAAAGTATTCTATACCTTAAGAGTAGACGAATTGAGGTTTCGGGTATAACGAAAATGGAATTTTACCGCAGGTCAAATAGATATTTCTGAAGCCTACAATAACCGTATACACAGTATTAATTTCCAGTAAACATTGAAAATTAACCGAGCCTTCTTATGAGACGGTCTAATACATTCATACAGAAATGGATAAATGTAACAAAGTAGTAGTTTTTGGTATTTTGATCGCAAAGGAAACGCAAGTTGTTAACTAAGTAAAAACCAAAAGTTACAGGAGCACAAATTACGAATTAAATATTTAATAAATGTCCGAAAATAACATTTTCTACAATTAGTTTCAATGTATAGAGCTTCAGTTCATTCCGGAATCATGATTAACATTTATTTTGCAATGTTTGCTTAGTAATTATACCAACAACCACGATTTATTCAACTCGGAATTCAAGAAAGGAAGACTACTTAACTTGAGGTATCTTTTTCCCATTATCTTCGCGTAAATTGTGCAAGGACTTTGGCTAAATTCAAAAGATGTCTCAACCAAGGGACTCCCCATCAACTACAAAACGAGCAGCTCATGAAAGGGATCCTAATTACAAGGATGAGACTCAGTGCTTTAGAAGAGGCGTGAAGAATTCGCAAGGAAATCAGAGATTGCTTCCTGTGCTCTTTCTACCCGCTCTTAACGGAAAGAATGGGGACTGGCGAAAGGGGTGTTTCGTCCCATTGCCGGGATTTCAAAAGAAATTCTACAGCACACAATAATTTTATTACTACATATATCTTACAAATTGATGCCGGAGAAAATGTGGAGAATGACGGAAAGACTGATCGAAAATATAATTCCCTTTTGCATAGGAATTAACCCTCTGGTGTCTTCAAGCAACAAATTACGATAAGCTAAAGTTTATTTGTCGTGCTTGGCCTTGTTTTATAAAAATTCTGAGATTAAAGCCGGACGCACGGCATGCTCTCACAAAATCCCAGTAAAAAGTAATCAAGGGTCACGTATAAGATATAAAGGGGAGATTCGTCGTGAGAATCGGGACCTGAGAAATGAATAAAAGGCCCCGATTTGTGTCGTTTTAGCAAAAGGTCAGTGGCACAAAAGTTCAAGTATCATTGGTGTGCTTTTATGATGAAAATCGCATACAGAATATAGAGATATAAAGCTCTGTCAAACTGTTATCCAAAAACGGCTTTGCCATTTAGCAGAAAATCGTTGTTTGACAACGGGACTACTTTTTAATTTAGCAATTATCTATCAGAATTCTTACTAAAACTAATCAAAGCCACTGAAATTACGTGAAAGGCATTCCCCGAAATAGCGTCACTCGCTTTTTTTCTGAGAAAGGATCGCTAGAAAAAAACGAACGGCGATGGTTGATTATTTCCAAGTTATTCTGCCGTCCTAAATGTGCGAGATATTATTTTAAGTAAATTAACTGAGAATGATGAGAAAACCAGTAACATGATCCTCTAGACGGAAAGTCAAAATTTTACAGTGAAAATGTATTATGGAATCATCTACCATTCCAATCAGCCTCAAGACTAAAACAGTCAATAATATATTGGAAAAATTTGACGATAGGTATAGTACTTAAAAGATTTTTCACTTGTACCCCTTGCGGTAACATCTCAAGAAAATGGAAAAACCAAGACAGTAAAGATATAAAACAGCATTCACCCAACCTGTTATTGACTTTTTACGATTCATGACATGATAGGTATCATTAAACTCCACGTCACGTTCTCCCTTTTTCACTGGTGATTTCAAATACTTTATTTAAGTAATGAATGGTATCTCACAGAGTAATTTTCTCTGCTTATTAAATCATTGATACCTAGCTGACTCAATACATTCAAATAGCGTGTTGGAGATTCGACGATAAATGAGAACAAAAAAAGTAATAACTATCGCAGTTTATGATGCGTCAGTAGAACGATTCTTAGAAGTTGTGAACCGGATCATTTATTGCGCTCCAAACCGGCATTACTTCTCCAATTTCATCAGTGGGAAAATTCCACGCCACACCGAAGAGTGATGGCAATCAAATCCAAAAATAACGCTTCTTCCCAAGAGGAGAGTTTTCTCGAAAACGGCACGCCCACGCTTCCGCCGAGCCACGATGGCACGCGAAGACACCGATGCTTGTTATTATCTTCCGTGACATCCGCTCAGGCTTGACAGGTGGGTGTCCGCTGTAAGGAGGGATATAGTGATTGACGGATAATAACAGTCGGGGACCGAGTCGATTTGCCATCTCGTGCACCGCCGCAGCGGCGTGTCTTCCCGGGAGGTGACGCCACTGCTGCCATCGCGCACCCGGAAGTCAAACGGAGCGGAAGTTGCGTGGTCTACCGTGCCACCCCCATTAAGACGGCGGCTGGAGTCGACCGACGTCGACCCGACTCCGCTTTGAAGGCCGAGAGCGGAGGCCGCAAACTCAGGGTAGGTACGTAGTATATAATAAACTGAGCGGTCGGCAGCGGCTGACATAATGATGTTACGGATGGAAATAGGACGGCCGGGAGGAGTGGGACGGGTTATAAACTGCCCGAGATGGAGAGCTAGAGTGCGGTGGAGGAGATATAAGCACGGGAGGGAAGGAGCGGGAGAAAAATGCGCAGGGCGAACGAGGGAATCCGAGCAGGGGAGGCATCCATCCTTCGTTTGTCTCGGGATGGGAGTTAATCTAAAAAAAAGCTGAGACATTACACAAATCATCCTTTTCAGACTTTGTAAAATACACAAACCGTACTTGTTAAAGCAATACGTCCAAGTACCCTATTGCAATTCAAAATTATAATACCAAAATGCCAGGTAGAATTTTCATAAACAATCCTGGGTTTTGGAATGATATTAGATAAATACTCTCGTGGAAAGAGCACAATAATGATGTACGAAATAAAACTTTCTGAATCCTGTACCAATGGAAAAAGAATTGACTATCTATATACCATTATTCCATTTCCAAATGGTCACTGCATTGACACTCCCCAATTTTGACTAATGCTATGTGGCTTTAATAGGGAAACCAAAGTTGATTTGAATATTAGAGTACTTGGGATTCTAAGCGGATGCGTCAGGTTCGTTCCAAAATATAACCATATTGGTTTATAGTGTAAGAAAACAAACTTTCTTAAAAGTAAAAGGAGAAGAATTTATTTTAATGTAAGTTTGACGCACAATATATCAATAACTATAACCCAGGAATAGTATCTAAATAAAATAAACCATTCAAATTTTTGGTGAAAATAAGCAAATGGTAAGAAAGATGCTCCTTGGTATAGTATATTTTCCAAAGCATAGAACGTCCGATTACTGCATATCATTTCACTTTATTGAAACACGTAATAGAACACGATACCTAAAAAATTAGTTACATGAATAAGACTTATTTAAAAAATAAACTATTAGAATAATATTCAATGTCTAAGATGATACAAATTCTTAGTCATGACTCTCCTGTGGTTATAAGTATTGTGTTTTTATTAGTGCACATATTATTTTTTGATGTACCATTATTAATAAACATGTGATGTGTAATGTAGACTTTGTTTATTAATTGACCCATGGATGGAGGGAGGTACGCTGGGATTAGGTAACGATACATGTAGGTCTTTTCGAAAACCCGGCCAAGCAACCACCTTATGAAAAAATACATGAAAAGAGAACTTATATATTAGTTATTCGGAAATATAAAAGTTCAATTTGAGAATGGTGAATCACGACTGAAAACATTTGAATGGTAATTTTTATTTTTTAACATTCATTGATGACTTTCCTTGCTAATATGTTTTCTTTTAACCTAAATTCTGCAGGACTAGGATTTAATAAATTATCATTCAATTTGATTTAATTTTAGAATTCTGGAATTAAGATCCTTACCCGCATATGAATTTTTAAAAATCTTTGGTATAAATTGAGATTCACAATTAAAATTTACGATTGTGCTGTACGATACAAATCCCGATGAGAACACATTTAAGTTAGGTGCTTTTTATGAAATCATTTGCCAATTAAATATATTTATAAAACATTTACTTTAAAGCATGTATGACAATGTTTTCCAAGATATTATAACCATTATACTCTTAGCTCTCTAACATTTTCTTTCATTATTAGCCAAAATTATCTGTTATTATCGTACATCTGCGGATCCGAGTTTTTTTAAAGGCAAACAATAAGACATCTACCATATTGTATATATGTAAATGATGAATAGCATTAAACAAATTATAGCGTGAGAGAAAGGAAAATGGAGAGGTCTTTATAAGAACTTCTACTTATTATCTATAAAAGAATTCGATATAAAACCTCGACCCTCTAGTAATTTCCCAGGGAATGATGTTATGCTTCATACAGCTCAGAAATGTGGTCTTCTCATATTTTTTGGATATGATGAAAGAATTTTTAAATTTTTCTATAATAATAACTGGTAGCATGTTCAACGAGCAATGGAAAGGCCGGGATGCAAATCCTTGCTAAGGATAATTATTTTCCTTTTGGAATCGGGATTTCAATTTTCCTCACCACATTCTACGTTCCTCTTCAAGTGTTACTTCCCTATTCTTACAATACACATACACACCCGTACGAATATACAAGATGTGCTAACATGGAATGGTTGGCACCATCATACACTACGGTTTCAAAGGGGAAAGTTTGCTTTGGAGCTTAATGTTACTTATGTGCAAATACACACGCTATTAGCGAAGTCTTCAAGACAGTCAGATTACCTATATCAGTATTTGCATTTGTTACCGTGGCTATAATGACATATCTGATAGTATAGGATTATGATTATGAGGATACAGGATTATACTCGCCGACTAAAATAAGTAGGAGTGCATCAGTGACAATTGATTTATTAAGCTCTCTCTAAAGTAAACAAAGCTGGGTATGACGTAGCACCTTTTAATGGCAGAAGGAAAGTATTATGCGTTTGGAAGTAAATCCCAATGAATATTCAAAAATGGTAAAATGATTCCCCTTCAGTTGACTTGTTGGAGATGTTTACTCATGAAGAGGATACATTTTTTCCACCAAATCATTCAAATTTGTTTTTATAAGTTGAAAAATTATGGAATCCATAGATATTTTGACTAGAGAGTAATATTTCGACAAGGGCATTGAAACGTCGTAAACAGCTTTGGAAAGACACTGTCCTCCATCGTGGAAAAAATACGTATATTGGAAAAATAGACTACACATTTGACAATATATTTGACTTCTGTAAGAATACTTTTTCCCAACTTCAATGACTAGGCGTATCTGCGTGCCTTCATGTTAGATAAGAACAGTAAGAAATTAATTTTTTTATGTCTAGAATTGTAGGAAAAAAACAGTTTCCTCCATAACTGTATATTGAAAGATGGAATTTCCGTACAGAAGACAATGATTCAATATGTCTAATTATAGCCAGATCCTTTAAAGTTAGAATCTATATTAGTTTCCATACCGCCTCCTAATTAACATGCAAAAAGGTTCTAACATGCACCGTTACAACACAAGTGCTAAATCTGATAAACTTTTATTCAGGTTTAAATGTAATTCCTCCTTACGATAAACCAACATTGCAATTTGCAACAACAAATAAAATTACAAATTTTAAAGTCACACATTTCAGCAGCAAATACCGAAACATTATCGAGTCCATTTCGTAGGTCATTGGAGAAAGCAAACTAGTCGTGCAGAAAATTCAACTGTTCAGCTAACGAAGAATATTGGAAAATGGCATATCAATTAAATTAAAACTCCCTCAGATTTTAATGGCTATGAGAGATTATAATTGCTACCAAACGTTTTTAAATTTCAATAAATAGAGAATACAAGGTATTTATTATTTTTCTTGTTATTCAAAATAATGACACGATTTATGTAGAAAGCACTGAAATATTGAATTTCGCAATTGAAATTCCAAATGTTTTGGGCTATTATAAAATTTCCACGGGCAAAGGCCTCGGAGACCTTCTAAACACAGTGTATTACTAATTGATTATCAAGTATAAATGCGTCAGGACATGAAAAAGCGACTCGATAGAAATAAAATTGATTAAAATCTACCCTCACAAATATGTAAAGGACAATGTATAAATATGTTTAACTCGCAAATGCACAAATTCCTACAAAAGTCAGTTGAGTTTAATTAATTAAGATTCATAAATTAGTTTAATAAATGCACATTTTATCCACGTCCCTAAGTTAATTTTTGAAGTTTCCCATGTTTCCACTAAAATCGTTGTTGAACCTTTTTGTTCAAAATGTGATACCGTAGCATAAATAAATAACGTAATAATTTTTTTTTCGTTGGAGCTCTATGTGTACACGGTCAAACCGTGTATACAAACGTACTTGTGTGGACAAATATACAACATTTCAAGGTATGGGAAGGAAATTAGTTAAATATTTTCCAAGTAGATTCCATACAAACTTTTTGTAATACGAAATTAAATCGACTGTGGAGCAGTTTCCTCAAATTTCTGACTTCGATCTACTTGAACAAAACATATGATCCTCTGACCCACTGTTCAAATCTAACGTTTAAAATAATACATCGTGTTTTGTCATCGGAGGTGAAAAAAATTATTGATTAGGGTAGCTATTAAAAACTTGAGGTAATTAATTAATAACAGTTTATCAGCAATTTGAAGGTGTATTGCTCGAGAAAAGTACTGTAAACTTCCACATTACATGTTATTATTAAATTAAGGTATGCCATTCCTATCATAAGAATTCATTAAGAAGTTGCGTGACTAAGTAAATTTGATTTCCCAGACCAAAGTTTTGAAAATGTGGTAATGAGTTAGTGCAAATAATAATACTCGAGTGAGGATCATTTGAGTCGACTTTTTAATGGAAAACAAAAATATGCTCAATTCATCACAAAGGTATATTACCTATGAGATAAAAAAAACCAGCTGCTTAGCTAGGTCTTAGATCTTTCATAAAATATAGGCAAAATTAGCGTAGCGATTAACAGAAATTATACACAGAAAGCAATAAATGGGCAACTCTTTTGCCAGAGGCAATGAAGTTCGAGTGTGACAAAAATTGTAATCATTGGAGTTTCCCATAATTCCTTCTCTATTTTCATTTACTGAGTTGCTGCTAGTTGAGACAAAATTAAGAAGAGTGATGTTATTTCTCGTAATGATATTACTGGTGTAGTTCGTATAATGATTTTTTCTAACATAATATACAAATACATTCATTCACCATCATCATCAATAGTCATGTATCTGATGATTGGCTTGACGTGTCTTCTCCCGTTTCATTAATTTCTTCCATCGGCCATCACTTTTATTTTTGGATATTCGTTCATTCTTATGCCAACAATATTCATTTCTAGTATCCCGTATAATAGCCTTCCCCTTTGGTTCTACGTACTTACCATTACTTCCTATCTTCATTCGTCCGCCATGTATAAAATCGCCTATACGTCTTTCAGAGCTTTCATCACATTTTTTCTCATCTATTGCTTAGAACCTCCTCAATCGATTCGTGAATATGGTCTTAATAATTCCATTTCGATTCTTTTTTATAACTTCAATGGTGTCATTGTCCATTACTCACTACTAAATGAAAGTGTAACATTGATATTCCTCTTTGTAGGCATTTATTCTGTAGAAATGTCTAATCACTTCTGTTTGCTGAGCTGTTTCATATTTACTTCTGTATTCTTTCGTAACCACCTACTCAATCTGCGTCCCGCGTTATAAAAACCTTACACTTCTTACTCCTGATTTCCCAGTCAAATATGATTGTCTTCGGCTCTTCTTCTACATAAAATTATCTTTGATTTTTATTTATTCCACTCACTTATTACACTCCAAATTCCTTAGCGTCCTCTTCAAAACCCCTTCCCTCTATTTTGCCACAGATAGGTCAACGGCGAAGTCGAAAATAATTTTGCTCCAAGAATACACACTCTTGCGTCATTTCTTTATTCCATTTGTAGCCTGGTCTCATATATATATATATGTTTAAGATAAATATTGAGAAAATAGGTACATCATTATCCCTTCCATTTCTTAATTCTCGATACTGATTCCTCTTCATCAAAACTATTTCGTCTACACACGGGTTTGGGAGTCTTTTTGAGTCCAATGTCAGTCGGAATATTAAAGAATCTATTCTCTAGTCGACATGGTAAAATCAATTTTTCGATTATATTAACATAATGGTTGTATGTATCGTACATCGTTTTCTTTACTCTTCTCGACAACGAGCTTATACGAAATAATTTCTCAACTACCCCAAGCTCTCCTTGCATCGAAACAGAACTCAAGAAAGAATTTGTTTCCTTCATTCTTTCCGTAGACATATCTTTTAAAGTTTTTTTAAATGTATTCGTGCGCCAGAAAGATTTGCTATCCGATTAAATATTAAGGTGAACTCTTCTTCTGAATTGGGTGGAATTTTATTCTGCTAAAAATACTTAGGTATTTTTACCTGAGGCCACAACTATAATTTTAACAAAGTACCACATAGATGATAACCGCTTTTTACTCACAAGCAACTCAATCCTCTCAGTCATATGTTCCCGGCATTTCATTGATGAAATCATAATTGAAATGAGAAATATATTTGAAATCCATATCACTTTTTCGACAAACATAAAACATAAATTATTATATCGTGCAGGAAGAGGTAATTGAGACAAAAATAATTTCCATGCGAATTGCTTGGGCACCAAATTTTTCAAAAGCATCTCCAAAATATTACATCACGCAGTTTCAACCAATATCTATCTCCCTCCATCCATTGACACTATTACTATAGGCTATCAATTTCCTCGTAAATTATAATAATTACAAGCATTTTGAGATTAAGGCATGGAACCCATTACTATCTTTTTTATTAAAAAAAAACGATTTCCACGTCGGGAATCAAAAGTGGTTTACATTCCATCTGTTTCTGAGGATAGAAAGTCAGAAAATTGAATAGTGGAACTTTTAAGTATGATATGGAATGTGAATTATATCTCATGTTACGTCTTCTCACAATGCCAAACCGATAGTTATGTCTGCTTCAATGTAATATCTCCGCCATCAGGACTATTTTTAAGGTGAACAAGCTGTGGTTCTATATTTAATGTAGGCGCACCGTTGGATATCAAAAACCTCTTCTCCTGGTGAACCAAATCTCCCCTTCTCTCCCGTAAGTACGTGACTTCAGTTGTGGACGCGGCGAAGGAAACGAAAAGCTAAGCATTTGGAGGTCGTAAAACATTTTTGTTCTGGATTGAGCTCGTGTTTTGAAACACCGGGTTGCTTCGGAATGTATATCAAAATTCTACGTTATGAGTCCGAGAGGTTAACCAGATTCAGTGGCGAGCCGATGGGGGAAAGAAGGGAACCATCTGGCGTCGAGCATCTGCCGCATTTTCGACGAAACTGGAGTGGAGGCAATATCAACGGGCGGATCGCTTTGAATCCGACTCCCGAGACCCCCCTCCCCCGACCACCTTCGATTGGTTTCGGTCATTGCTCACAATCACGATAGTCTGGAGAGATATCCATCTGTATCTACGTAAATGAATCTTCAAGCGGGGAGTTTCGTCATTAGTATTGAATAAAAGGGGAGTAAATGAGCAGTTGTTTTTCGTTCTGTTGAGCAAGACCAATCGATACCAAAATCATTCGTGAATGATATCAGATGATCACCCTACCATGTGGATTAAATTGAGAGAAAAAAAGCTGAATATAATAAAAAACTAGTTCTTCTAATGGCTTCGATTCCACTTGCAATCCCGTTCACCCGGAAAATTCTTTGGGAGAGATATATTCGAGAAAGTTAGTTCACCTGACCCTTAGGGACATCTGAACCAATATATTTTCGCACAGAAAGCTTACGATGACATTTTCGATAAGTTATAGGGTTTGGGACTTGAGTCGAGTGGTCACGAGGCACTTTTGATGTCGAATGGGTTAAAAAGTTCTAGTTATCAGATTTTAAATGGCTTTATTTCTTAAATCAATGTAATAGAGAGTGTACTTACACCATGTAATTAGTTTTACCATGAGTATCAAATAGATCATTCTTTTTCCTGAAATAAAACTAAGAATACAAGAAAAAATTAACGAAGGGCCAGATAAGGCTATAGGTTATTATAAGAGTTGATAAATAGAGATTTACACATTGATTTGTAAAATATGAGAGCGGAAAGAATTCCCGATAAATGGTATAGGTATATGTAATGTAGGTTCGTAGGATTTCGCGGCTTTGATTGCTGACCGCAACGTGCCTTCGACCTGAAGACGCTGACTGCAACGTCGGAGAAACTGTTGTCATCAAGAAGCCAAAGAACGCGGACCCGAAAAGAATGCATAGGTCATGGAATATATCTAGTTATTGTGTTCAGTTCATAAAAATGCGATAAAATGATCTGTGATAACTGTAAGGTAATTAGGTTGATTAATTCTGGTCATAAAGTATACTCGAATATAATCTATTGCAGATTAAATTCTATATCCGAATAAGGGTTTAGAAAGGATATATCAACTTTAAATAACATATTTCTTTTTGAGGCAGAGCTTTACTATGCTATGGGCACAGTATATGTTTTGCACGTTTTATTTCTGGATTTTAAACGGGCGTTTGATAGTATCAACGGGGATCAGTACCCTTAATTTGTCTTTCATCCAGGTTTTCCACGAAAATTGGCTACCTACTTTGGTATTTATGGCCATGAGTAATAATATAGATTAAAGATTAATTATCATTGAATTTCAATATGTACACTGGGGGCAATACATGGAAACGTACTTTCAATGTTACTTTATAATTTGGTGTTGTTATTCACTTTGGACATCTTAACAACAACGGCTATGTTCTCAGTGAATCATACCAGGTACACGCATCCGGATATGAATTCGCTATGATTACAGAAACCAGAGAGAAATAGCAACAGTATATTCTATGGTATCAATCAAAGTAACAACATTAGGCTTGAAAGATAACCAGGCTAAAACTAAGTACTATTTAAAATTGTCTCAAACGATTACAACCCTCAAACCCTAATAAAAGACGAAAAAAACTTCGTGGGATTGAGCTTCATATAACTTGAAAATGTAATAAGAAGCGATAATAACATGGACTACTGTGTCAAAAACGAATCAAAATGGGCATATAAAATTATCAATCATCAAAAAGGTACTAAAATCACAGTTGTTATCTAAATCAGCTACGCCAGTATTGTAAAAATATTTAATACGGCAAGCTGATACACATGACTGGGAAGTTTGGACCTTGACTTGTGCGGATGACAATGCTCCAAGAATAGTTGAAGAAAAGACTTGGGAAGATTTTTGGCCTTGGAAGCCTGGAAAATGGTATTTTAATGAGAAGAAACAACCATGAACTGAATGAGATGGTGGCACCACATGAAGACATAGTGCCCTTTATAAAAGCTAATCGCCTGAGATGTGCTGGCCATGAAGTGATAATGGACAGGCATCGTGAGGTCGTCCTCAATTTTTGACGGAGTGCCAAATTAGGTCAGAATTAGAGGAAGACCTAGATCTACTAAGTGTGGAGTGACAACATCTATAGAGAAGCGCAAATTCTAAAAATGCAAAACTGAATGTTAGCAGAGTTAGATCGGTCTACCTGAAGGAATACAGTGAAGGAGGTCGACGCTCACTTTTAGAGCTAAATGATAGTGAGCCTTATAGTACGTTAGACACAACTATTTTAATTTAGAGTCCGTCGTCTTGTAAGTAAAATGTAAGTAAATATGAAATGTAACCTCTGGCTAAAAGTATGAGTCTGAACCAAATTAAATACCGTAATTAATCTTTTATTTTCACCTGCCATAACTTGCCCTTCCTTGGCCTTTGGATGCAGCTAAATTCTTAACTGTCACAATAGACTCTTATACACCTTCCAAAGTTAACATTTTTTCTCTGACCAGTAAATGAAGATGAGTATTTGTTAGATACCGTTAAAAATTTGTGTGTACCATATGTACGGACATTCTAATACTAATTACATTGTACTAACTAGTACTAATTATATTGACATTCCTATTGGTAATTTCAAAAATAGCAATTTACATACTGCAAGCATTTCGTGTCATCACAAATGTCAGCAGGATAAACGATGATCGCAATCAAGGGTTTTGCCGTTGCATAACCGTTACGATGAATCATATCGGCAACCACTGTTATAAATTAAATCTGGGACCCGTTTCTGTACCAACGAAAATAACCGAAAACATACCTCATCAAATACACAATACCTGTAACGGAGAATTTAATTCAAAGTTACAAGTTTTGTACAAACTTTCGTTTCACATGGTGGTGCCGCACGGTTAAACACAGGCCTAATGGCATCAAAGGGTCTCTTTTCGCTGTTTGTATAATTCTGTTCCCATGCGTAAATAATGAGGATGTTGCAAAAATCATAATTATTGAATAGACGCATCATGATAGCTTATCAAGAGAAGGTCAAATTTTGAATTTGCAGCAGCGAAGAGCAAAGCAATAAATTTTAGTAAAATAAAATTTGGTTAAAATTGTTCCACCGTACCTGAACGACGCTACACTGTTATTTCATGAGAATTATAAGCGGAAATTTGACTTCTGAACATTTTAAAGGTGTGGTGGTAACTTTATCATGGCCACTTTTATTCCATCTCACTGTTTTACGGAGATCATATAAGAGAACTGTGCTTGTGGCCATTGAAAAGCTTATGAGGTCACTCAAAAATTTTTGAATTCAACTTAAATTCAATGGTCTACTCAAACCAATACCAATTTTTTGCTTGGGTGAGTGAGTGCGAGCTTATCTTTCAGTAAGGAGGTCGACTGTGAAATTCACACCATCGGGTTTCTTAAGTCGTTTGCGGTTCATAATTATGTTCAGATAATCACGCCAGGCAGCTCCATTCTTAATTACCACTTTATTTAGCAGTCTACTGGCTATTATTTATATCAAACTATGATACATTAATCATAGAGGTAACCGACCGGATTTCCCTGGGAGTAGCACGCTCGCCTTCTAACCTAAAGGTCACGACATGAGCGTTGTATCCCCTGTATATCCAATATGATTTTTTTATTCGATTTGATGTTGTGCTAAATGGCTATAGCCTTCAACGCACCCTATAAACAAATACTACTACTATATCCAACTAAGTTGTGGCGGCAGTAACTGTACTCGGAGGAGAGTAGATTCTGAGAATAGTCCTTATTGGAGAAAAAAAAAGCGAACGGAGTGGTCACAACCGGGCAACTAACCAAACGCAAAGTGCGTATACTCAAACCCCGGGTAAGGGCACCTTGGAATATCATTGTGAAAAATACAACATCAAAGTGTTCATATACATCCGGTGTTTGAGCCCGTGATAATAAGAGCCCCGGATTTGAGCCCCGAGATAATTAAATAATTCCCTGAAACCCTCGTCACTGACGCGTATTTCGCGGATAGATGAGTTAAAATGTGGAATTACTATACCCAAACTCGTATCTTGCCATATTGCATGCGTATGGGCATTTTACCGAAGTGCGTTTATGTAGAAATTATTACAGAAATTCATTTTGGTTTCATTCAGCTCTTGTGTGACATCTCATAGTACAAATAAAAAAGTAACAATTTTTTGCTCACTTTTAATTTTATTTCCAATATCAATTTAAAAAAACGACAGAATTAAAACAAAATGCTTACGACCCCAGAATATGGAAATACATGATTAAACCCTAAATACCAGAGAAATTGCAATGATGGTACTTTGCACTGACACGGTTAAACGGAGTAAATGTTACATTCCTATCGCATGACCTAGTTTGTGACTAACGAGAAGACATTAGGACATCAATCGAGACATTCCAGGAGTACTTGGAAGCGGTAACAGCAGTAAAGAGATTTGAAGTTCGTTACGTTATTGGAAATGAAAAATTTGTGGAAAAAAGTAAAGCGTCCTAGAATTCTGGCTGCAGATTATTAGATTTGTAAGCAGTGGCACGGCCTACGACCCCTTAAAACCAGGATTTCCTCGAAGATTTTTGCTTCGCCTTGCGATGTTTTCTCGTGCATTCAAATGTTTCTCCTTCCTGAAACTATGAAACTCAAACACGAGCATTCAAAACGAGGGCGAGGGTGCTTCCGTTTTCGTGGTCCGAAACGGCGAACGTATTTTTGTTTTTCATTTTCCCTCAATTAAACCTTTCCTTTGCACCGGAGAAACTGCTTTGCGCAAAAAATTTGATCCGCGTCGCAAAGGGGCGAACTTCTGGGAAACTTTTACGTGGACCGAGAGGGGAAAAAAAAACTGTGACGCAAGATACTCGAGTGACACAC
>WURS02421779.1:0-16750 GCA_011762765.2 Rhinocypha anisoptera
GGCCTTCGCAGGGCCACGAAGATAGGCCCTGCCGGACCGTGACACATTGATTGAAGGGGCTCTGCAAACGGGAGCCCTTGAGCCTGGCCGTTTCAAACCGAGATACCGTACTCATCTCCTGCCTCAATCTCCCCCTCTCTCCAGGATTTCCGAAATCCAAGGTAGGCCTCACCACCCTCGTCACGCGAACCACTAAACCTGCCACTAGTGATGCTCCCTCAATCTAGTACTAGGATTTGGCTTGCATCCTACTGCCCTTAGGAATCTAGACTCTGTTTCTAGTTTGATTTGGAGAAATTAATTGCCAAAATCGTGTATTAAAAAAATAGGGTCAGCCGACACCACGGATGTGACAGCAAGAATGAAATTGACCCTCAGAACCCACCTACCCGAATGCCTTTATCCTTTTTGCAATTCCCGGATATGAGGCCCGCTTAGCTTTTCTGGAAATTTACTAGATGCATCGATTTTACCGGATGGTCAACCTATGTACAGTCATGTTAGAAGATACAGTTTTAGGGTTCACTCTGTGGAAATCTTTCATGATGAAAGCGAAAAGAATAAGCTGTTTCTTTTCGCGTTCTACAGACATATTATAAAAGAGGGAAAGAAAATATATATAATTGTGGATTATCTTTGCTTGAGTCCATTGCAAAACTGTGTCGTTGTTAAGAAATAATTCATCTGCCTTCTTTTATGGCAATTGGTTATTGCGCGTCCTGCATTTGGATTAGATTCATTAATGCTGACCAGCGTCATCTGACATGTATCTGAAAAATATTCTTAAAATCTACCACCTCTTGAATACCCTTATAAGAAACGAATAAACTGTCCCACAAGTAATCCCTCTATATATTCAGGGACTATAACCTTTATGTATGTTTTCTAACTAAAAATCTCTTGACTGTATTAATCGAATAAATGTCCCATAAAATGCAAACTCATTCTTTTTGGCAATTTCAGATGGCGAATTCGTCCTTCTCCCTTCCTTAAGTGATGAATTTAATTACCCGTTTTCATGTTTCCTTTCATTAATTACATGTGTTACCACTTTTTGTCTTGATATTGATCCACTCCCAGTTATTATAGGATAGAATATTTTTATAAACCTTGAACTTTAAAGATTTAATAGTCTTTTAAAAATGTAATTCTATTAAATTAAAATTAATTCAGCAGCATCTTTCATGCCACTATATTACACTACAATAAGCGGTATTAATTCTTACTACTCAGGAGAAATCAATTGTGTTTTATAAATGATAACATATGCAGTGCAACGTATCCTGAAGTTATTTAACTTTCTTATGAAAATATTTCCTTCAAGTAGCCTAATAAATATCCCATTAAGCCCCCACCAAAAGTATCTTAAATGCTTAAAACTTTCATTTGATTCTCTAGATAAGTTCATGTCATTTACTATGAAGTGATGGATCTTAATGAATTACTTTAGAGTCCGTCATAACTCATGTTAAATTTGAACTTAGTTATATATACTATCTTAATTTCCAGAATGAGACAAAAGTACAATGGGTCAATAATAAAATCATCTATGAAAAATTTATCGGTCCCGATGGGTCATGCAGATTTTCACCAATTGACCTTGCCGTTTAAAGAGTTAACTCGCTCTAAGAGAAGCAAATTGAGCCTCTCTCTCTCTCCCTTTCTATCCTCATAAAATTCCCGCGACCCCATTTGTGGGAGTGGGTAAGAGCGTGGGATGGAAATTGTTTGTCATCGCATTCCCCTCACTCATTTATCCAACGGAAATTCCAGATGTTTGAATTGAAATAAAAAAACAAAAGAACAAACAAAATTAGTAGTTAAAACGTCCTATCGGGGTGGGCAGGTTTGCTGGTGTAACGTTTACATCATAGAGTAGCTGTTTTGGGGATAGTTAAGTAAATGCTGTGCTCCACATAACAATACTAAAACTCGCATTTCTGAAAGAAAACTTTTCGTATTTCTAGTTAACTGATAGCTTAAGCATAGCAATTTACAATGTACAAATTTAAGTTTATAGTCTTACTGCCACCTTTCAATACCTCTAAAATGTCTATTTCCTGGTATTTCATTTAATAAAATGCATTTTTATTTAATCAATCTTCAAAAGCACTCTTTAACATTCACCTAAAGGTGAGTGTTAAAGAGTGCTGTTAATATCTCTTACTCGCTCACTTTTCCTAACTACTCCATAATTGTCCCAACAAGATTCTCTTCTATCATTTCCAATACCATTTCATTTGCTTTCCTCTCTACGCATTTTATTTCTCCGTCTGTATGCAAACCCACATTTCATAGAGCTCCAATATCCATCATCCAATACGACTGTGTATTTGATAATTTTTTCTCCTTGAAAACACTTCCGTAGTTAATACTTTTACTTATTTCCTTTCAAAGTATTGCTAAATTTCGTATTATTTTACATTTATAGCATGTCTGGTCTTTGTTGCAGTAACTGAATATTGGTATCTTACAATATTTATTAAAAGATGTGTGATTTTTAAACTATCGGTAAAAGTAGGTTTTTGATGATTTCAAATCATAATGAACTTCCGCTTTTAAGCGTAGTCTCTTGTTTTCGTTGCTTTCGTATCTCCTGTCAGCCATCATTCTGTCTAAAATCCCTATTATTTTCTTTGTTCTGCCTCTTTGCCATAAATTGAAGCTTCTAATGCAATATTCAATATTGCATTATCTCTTACTATCCCTTCCAATAAATTCCCCTCTGCCGACCGGGTTAGCCTGCTGGGTAGCGTGCTCGCCGGCTAACCCAAAGGGCGCGGGTTCGAATCCCGCCCAGGGCATGGTTGTTGTGTTTGTCCAGATGGGTTTTTCTATGAATTGAATAGGTGCGAAATGACCAAAGCCGTCGAAACACCCTATAAATTAAAATACTACTATACTACAAATTCCCCTCTCCTTTTCGGATTTACCCACGTATTGTCCATTTACTTTTTACATTCTTCGTAAAACACATATGTCAAAATCTTACAGTCTTCCTTCCTTAAGGAACATGTTTTAGAACCATATAAAAAGCTCCGCTCCATAAGATGATTTTCAATTACTTTTTCTAAGGGCTATTTTAATATTATTTAATTTCTATAACTCTGCTAACCAAATTCCTTTTCTTTTGTCTAAGTAGTAGCGTTATTTATAGGTTGTAACGACGGCTATGGTCATTTAGCACCCCTTCAAATCTTTTAGAATAACAAAATCTTTAGACAAACACCGCGCAAATACCCTAGGTAGGACATTTTTCTGTTAATGTTGTCCTTTATCCTTGACCCAATCTCTGGATCCCTCCAGAATGCTACGTAAAATATTCAACTTCAGCTCTTCTAGTATCATTTTTAACTAGCCATCATACTTTTCAAGAATCTTAATAGTTTAGTTTACAAGTAATAGAATCCTTTGGCTAAATCGCTACCTAGGGATTGATCGTATGCGAATCTGTATGATATTATGAAATACCCATCCACTTCAGTCCCAAATTGCAGTGCTTTTATCAGTTTCATTTAAAATTTCCTCTGAGTACAACAAAAATAACGGATGACAACGGAAAGCCGTGTCTAATCCATCTGCCTAACTCCGTACTACCCTTACTTACAAAGCTTCAGTAACATACTGTTTTTTATGTGAGTTGCTTAACCTTCCAATACATCGCTACTACGTTCCACCACTGAATTTCATTTTATTGTCTTAATGAATTCAATTTCTTATTCTCTGCACTATTTCCCAGGAAGACATAGTTTTCCTTTTCATCACGCGAACCTCCCTCTGTTCCTTTAACTCCAAGGTTTTGACGTCTTATTTATCTTCTCCGTAACATATGGCTCTTATCTTTTCTTCTAATTAGCTCCTCCTTATAATTTGTCAGGTGCTCTTTTTACACTATATTTACTATTTTTCCAAATTTGTTTAAAAAAGTGTACTACTCAATATGTTCTGTACTACTTCGAAAGCGTATCTATTCATTCCGGATAATATTTCTTCTTTATTTCCGTCCAAGCATAAATTTTATGTAACAGTTCATCGAAGCAAAATATTGGTCGAGGTCCACTGCCACATTCATAGGGAAGAATATGATGACAGACAATGCTATAAAGTTTTCCTCATTTTCATCCAACTCCCACCTCCTCCTTTCCGCCCCCTCCCTGGTCGCCCAAAGCCGTCGACTTGGGAGTGTCCTACCCCGCGTATCTCCCAACATAACGTGAGCCACCACAGTAGCCCTTACCCCCCACCCAACTTGTTTTCTCATATATATTTGTTTGAGCGTCGCTTGAGTTCACTTGAAAATGGTCTAGTACACCGAAAACAGTCGGAATTAAGAAATTCTTGAGTGGAAATTGCAAGCGTTTCTTAATCCTTGGAATATTATGATAGTTTCATTGATATACGATATTTTCTTAATCGCCCCTTTTGTGGAAGTTTGGAATATGGATTATGTTAATAATGAGATACAACGTTAATTTCCACACTGATATAATGCCGACCATGGTCTTGATACTATCCACTGGAGAATTACACAATGTAAAAACTGGGAAATGTTATAAGTAATGTCAAAATTGACGTTGCTCTCTATTATTTGCGACTTAAGGATTCAATCATGTCTGAAATACATTGATATAGCATTCAATGAGTCACACGCTATCCCGTTGCCTTTACTGGTGTTCAAATAAGAATTATGTGTGCTAGGGTAAATATTTATTTTAAAAATACTCAAGTCATTCATAATTTTTTAGTGATTTAGTGGTGATCATCCAGTGAAAAAATACTCCATTGCTACCGCAAATAATAAATTTTATTCTTTGGAAAATTATTTTATTTAAATGCGGCATGAGATCGTTTTATAATGGACGAATTTTTATTTGTTAATTTTGACATATATTGCTATAAATCTATCTGAAACCAAAAGGTTTATGAATGACTGTCCTCCAGTAAAATATTTTCCATTATAACTTAACATTACAAAGGATCGTGGTGCTTACAATGATTTACCTTGATGACGACCGCTGGCATTCACAGAGGTATCTGGTCATTTGTAATTGTTGCTTCAATAAACAATAGGTGTTAGGAGATGAAAATTTCAATGTGCCCTATGGCACATAACGTAGGCTTTAGGTCTCTATTGATTGCATCAGTACAATGGAAGGAAAAACAAATTGATAACTGTGGCTGACATCTGGTCGAAATTCATTCCCCTTACTGGAATGAAAAGCGTATAAATGGATATTTCACATTTCATGCAGTAAATAATGACAAGCTATGGGTTGCAATAAATTTTATGAAAAACCTCATTTTGACAAATTTTACAATTAGTTTATAAAAACATGTTTATATTACAAACTAAAAAAGTTATTTTGTGACCCAAACCATGAAGTAAAAATAATGTTTCTTTTTTACGGAGATTGTTTATTTGGCCAGTTATGTCTAAGTAGTTACCTCTATTGAGGAACTTTCTTTGGCAATAATAGGTATGCCGTAGCATAGGATTCTTGGTAAAACTGCGTTCTCCCAAATGGAATTTTTCTTCCATTTGAAGAGGTTCTAAATGACCATAGCCATCGACGTACTCTATGAACATTAAAACTACTATTACTAAAATATGTTTAACATCATATATGTCTGATGTATAGCTCTGAACTTAGATTATGCATTTAACATAACTCTCGAGGCATTGTAAAAATCTATTATTTCTTAATTTATGTGGATTGGTTGTTTTTCGATTTGTTTTCTCATCGTAAGTCCAGTGTCGCAACCAATGACAAAATTTTAAGTTTTCTCACTCGACTGGCGCAAAATTGCTAGGAGTCAATAATTTTGATGAAGTATGCTTCTAACGTAAATTCTATAGCAACTAATGAGCCGAGATAAGGCTTCTTCGAATATTACATTTTCTTGGATACCAGTAGTATGATTTGAAATAGCTTATGCAGGACATCACAGTCCCTGCTCTGTTACATTGTAGCTTATATTCTATAAACTAGAGCAGCTAAGACAATATTACACCCATTAAAATCGAGTTTTTCCTATTTTATACTCACTGCAAGTAGCTAGTAGATTCACTGGAGATACAAAAGGTCAAAATGTCCAAATATCGCGATCAATTGGTTGACATCGTGAAGAAGGATCAGAAAATTGACATTTTTTCACAATGAATAAACTTGATAATACTATAGACTCAAGAATACTTTAGTCTATGGTAATACTTCTTATAAAATATCAATAATATACAGCAACATTTGTTTTTACACTAATCAGGAAATCTTTCAATTATTTGGCTTATTTCTATTGCAGTGGAAACTCATTGTGTATCATTATCCTACCAAAAAGGAGACAGGGAAGAATTACAAAAAAATAATTAATGAATAATCACAATTTGTTTACAGACACTATACACGCTAATATGTCAGAAACCATGAATTTTTCATTCTTCCTTACTTAATAAAATTGTTTCTAAACCATTTCTTTTTGATGTTACTGTTTCAATATCCCTAACAGTACTCTCTTCCATAGAATTTAATGGGTGAATAAATGGGCAGTATTATTTTTTTTATAGCCACAATTTTTTCTCTCTATGTGTGATTCAAATTCTGCATTAATCGCTGGTGATTTGAAAGTCATATGAGTTATTCGTTATATCAATTTCATGTTAAACGCTTTTTATGACACCATATTTTCTCTCATTTTAAATATTTATCTCATATTCCGATATTATCAAGGTCTCAATTGCTTAGTAATGTATTACAGCTCATATCTCAAATAAACAAGAAGTATAAATTTATATTTATGAATCAATATTTTATGTCAAGGCTAATTTTTTAAAGAAGTTTCTCTATCTGTAAGATTGCCTTTTTGTCTTATTATGATTACCACTTCCTTCTTTCTTTCATTGTTGGTGGTCTTGCTTCCTAAATAGTAAAATTCCGCGATCTTGCTTACCAATCTCCTTGTCTGACGTTTTTTCTTCGAATCCAGAAATTTAAGTAGGTTTTACTTGCTTTAAATTTTTTCTTCCTTTCTTCATGGGGACCTTCATTATAAATCTATGATCTGAACTGTATGCCAAAAATTACGTATCAACATAATCATATAAATCTATCTTTTGCTCATATATTTTACAAAAATAGCTTTTTTATAACCCGCTACCATTTCGACACATTTCAATTTGTCTTTAATTTATCCGTCTAACACTGAAGTTCATCGCTTACGTTCCCTTACCTGGTTTCACAGTATTTTATCACTTCCTCCTCGTTATTTAGAACCGAATTATATATTTAGCCATTTTAGTTCATTAATACTGACCATAGTAAATTTATTATTTTTCCTTTTAAGTTTTTTATAGTCCTTTTACATTTTAAGATATCAGTTGATCGGTTTATTTACACTTTTAACTCGTGTGCTCTACTCTAACTACTTAAACCGAGTTTAAGTTTGAATTCTTTTTCCTTTCGTTTATTGCTGAAAGGTATATAATAAGTATAGTAATACATATTATACTCACTTTCTCTATATTTCTTAAATATAAATTGTCGAGAATTATATATTCCTCATCCCATCCTTTATTCTTATGGATTTTACTTCTGTCCAAATCTAACGTGAAAGCCTCAATAGGATAGATTTTTTTTTCAAATCCATTTATATATCACATTTCATGAAATATCAACTGCCAAATCTTCCTTTAATTCCACAGGCATGACGTTAAAAGCAATTTTTAAAACCTCACTTGGATTTAAATAATATTCTGGTCACAAATCAACTTCCCTTGCAGAAAAATACTTAGGCCACGTGCCACCGGACATTTACACTTTACTTTTTTCTGAAGCCGCCAAACCTTCGTTAGGCGGAAAGTTGGGGGAATAATAGTAAATGCCTCCTAGAAGTCGGTGTTGAAATGATCCTACACACGTCTTTCATTGAACGGCTTAACTATATATTACGGAACGAAATTGAGCCTTGACGGCGCTAAAATGGCTGGGGTTCATGTAATACCTTCGTCGCACCGTTGTTTTAGAAACTCTCTTATAACATCTACGGTGCTCTACTGGCAAAAATTAACATTATTCCCACATACTCCGTATTTTATTGCTCTATTAAACGTTCGGTAATGAAATTCCCCACTTGTTCCAGGAAGGCACTTTGATTCACCTATGAATCCGGGAGAAACGTGAAAGTTTAAACTTAAATGACAAAGGAAGAGAGTATAATGAGTAAAAGTAGTAAACTCTGACGTATAAATGGTCGTAGGATGTGGGTTGAAGCAGGAAATAAATGAATTTTGAGAAAAACGTCGATGAAGTAGCAGAAGAAATAATTTAGTATTTCCACATTTTATTTAGTAAAATACGAGCTCGGTTTTGTTTGATGCAAAATCATCTATACCTGATGATCTTGCAATTCAATGTGACCTAGTAGACCCTTGTAATTATTCAATTACAAGAATTATGGTCTTTCCTTTTTCAATTTCCAATAATCTTTAAAACGATGAAACTAATTTTCCATTTTTCTCTCTCTTAAAATGTAAAAAAGCAGTTACTTTTTATCCTAATTTCATGTAAAATGCTCATTTGATTAAAAAACACATAACTATTACTGATGGTCGACTGAAGGCAAAGGATGGTTAAAAAAATATTAATTTTTTAATCCATGCGCTGTGATAAAGTGAGATAAACAATGAACAACTTTTCGTCATTTATATTGTAATATGTACTTTCGCTTAACAAATTAAATAGAAAAATATCTAGTGCTTTAAATTATTATGACTTATGAGATGAAATCAGCAATATTTTGATGGGAACTTTCGTTTGGAATGAAGATAAAGTGTTTTAAGTTTAGTGTTCACCTAATTTTCTTCTGCTGTTTCGCGATTTACGCACTTCTCCATCTCTATCATAATCTTCTGTATATTCTTCTGCATATTCACACTTTCACGCAATCTGGCCGTTTCCACTTCTTGTACCCTTCTCCGCATCATTCTTCATTTTCTTTCCCATCAGCGCCACTTCTTTTTGCACTACCGGGCACTGCGTCTTCATATAAGGAGGCGATTTTCATCTTCATCCTTCATTTCTCGTTTTATCCTTTCTCCTCTTTATTTCCATACATTTTTTTTAACATCTGAGATCTAGACCTGCCTGTATTGGTTGTTTATTAGAGATCATTTTTTCATGCACTGCTTTTTCATGAACTTACTATTTGTTACTTTATGGTATCTTTGATGGTCTTACGATTTTATCTTCTCCCTGAAGACCTATTTACCATTTCTATTTGACGATGGGAGAAAAGTCTTTATTTTTTTCTGGAAAATAAAATTATTGAAGGACGTATTACTGTATAAAAAAAGTATTTTTGGAAACCTTCAAATAGAGGACTTGCGTTTTGTGGGTGCCCATTAGGTTAATTGTATGCTTCAGTTTTTCTCAATTTCTCAAAAAACATAATTTTGGTATTTTAGTTAAATAAACTTGGTGAATTCATCATGAGTTTTGATAACGTTATCAAAAGTAATTCACAATTAAATATAGGCTTAATTCTATGCCAAAGATAACATCCAATTTTTTCTGCCTTTTTCTGGCAGAAAAACTCATTCTTCCAAATTACGTAACTGTATTTTCTAATTTTTCGTATTCATAATCAATAAGATCTTTTTGTAATTTGAACTCATCCTATATAATTAAATATTTTTCATACTACCATAATTGTAAACATATTTCCCTCACTTTTATTTTGTTTCGTCGTTTACTTTGGAAAAATGCAGTTATTCCTGTATTCGTATTCGTAATCTATGAAAATATTTCAAAATATACGAGCTAAAGACGGATTTAAAAAATCTCTAAACCAGAAATTAAACTTAAGGGTTCATTATCTTGAGAAGGCAAAGAAAGAAAATAATTTATATTTAAATATTACTGATTAAAATTGATTAATTTACTTGGCCTGTAAATAAATATCTTTTGAAAATAATAATTTTGATAGATTTAGTAGAAAAACAGAATGGAAGTAACTCAAAGTAGGAATAGTGTTCTTTTGGACTTTAAAGAAATTACAGAATTCCCCGGTTCACTTTTGATGCCAAAGGGAAATATTACTACGGTGTTACATAAAATTGGTCAAATATGTTAGCGTAGAACAAGAAGAAAGGTAAAGGAAGACGAACTATCACATATATGACCAATCGTCCTGTAATTTTCCTATTCATTCATCAGTCTTCTTTCAGTCATTAGATTAATTGAATTAAATCCCTAATTCTTCATTAATTGAAATTATCTTACTATGTTACTCTTGGTGATGCATTAAATAAATATAAACCGCTCTAATTTCCAATTTCGCTTTTACTATAGTGTATGGGGACTGATTTACCTCCGTGTATGCCTCCTGACGTAATCTATAGTGTATTATCTTCCTCTACTTTACTTTATGCTTCCTTTTTTCTCAATTCGTCTCACCACTCCGTCTCCAGAATCCTCCTCCAGAGGTATGTTTAGAACGCTTCCATTATTTTCTAATCTTTCATCATTTTCCATGTATCTGATTTTAGAAGAGTTCCACCTAAAAGATTTTAAATAATGTATTATTGTATGTGGTATTATCTTCGTTGTATTTTAGTTGTTAGAAGCACAACACCATACCATTTCTAGCATGATCAAATCCATTTATCCCTAACTGTAATTTTTTAAATTGATTCTAATACTATTCGCACAATAAATTCAGTATTATTCGAGAAATCTATATGACCGAAATTACTATTCCCGATTCCCTCATTGTTGCTCACCAAAGGTGATGAATTGATTAATTCATTTTATATTGTTTAACATTTTAGTTAATCCTAAGATATTGAAAATTAATTTTTTATGCTTAAGAATTAATGAAGTCCATTTTAGTCCAATATTTTAGTTTTGCTGACTGTCATGGCACTCTTGAGTGAAGTATAAATTCTGTCTCGTATACATTCCATTCTAGGATTCCCATACTAACGCTGAATGACTGATTTAGAAATTCTCAAATAAAGTATTAACAATATGATATTGAAAAATATGATTTTAAAAATATCACATTGACTAATAAGGTCCAGTAAGACTTCTTCGTTAGATTAAATGTATCTTATCATTGTCATTTACGAATGATATTACACAGACACCGAATATTTTAATCATCCACTACATCAGTTTTCAAGTTTTTGCCTTCTTAAAGGCTTCTATGCAGGCAGAATGTATTAAGGATCGAGTCATATTTCAATGCACACTAGGTACCGAAAAATAACGGAAAAGAAATCCCTTATCGTTGCCACTCCCGAAGTACTGTACAAGGAGGAAAGTCAAAGCGGTATTCTTGATGGATTATCCGGAGGGCAACACACGACTGTAGTAAGGTGCTCGTATATACGATATAGTGTTTTCGCTCTTTCCTGTCGCTACAGCGTTTGTGGTCTACGAATCCGGGTTCTCCTCTTCATTCAACCATTGAGAGCGGCATTCCATGACGAATGGCGATTGAGGGGGAAAGCGAGAAGGAATATAATACACTTCCATTGCGTATCCCGTCCAAAGAGGTTGTGATCGATCAATCAACGACGCACACTTGTCAAACGGCACTGGACAAAAGAAAGACGAATATCCAGGCTCCAGAGATGCAATCCGTTCATTTATTCTCCTTGTCCCCTCGTACAGATAATCCAAGGAGTACCGAGTCCACGCTAAAAATCTAGGTACCACATGGTGGTGGTTTAGAGTGGTGGCAGGACCACGCTGGCATTTTTCCTCTTTATTGATGACACAAGTCGTTGCGAGCACTTTGTTGTCTCCATATTTACATTATGTGTCCGTCCATTATGTGTGATATGCATTAGTTAAAAATTCCTTAATGGAGTCAAGAATAAAAATCACCGTTCGGATCATTCTTTACGATATTTCTCTCTCTTTTTTGTTATCTTGATCGATAACCAGTATATTTTTGTGAATACTTGTATGCTAAAATGATGAAATTCGTGTTTTTTTCAAGTAATACTGGCCCTTTAAGCAAGCAGGTGGTGTAAAAAAACAGTGATATAGTGGTAGGTGTGGTGTGAAAAATAACAGTCCTCTGAAAAATATAAGGATTATCTACCATAGTAAATATAACTTTGGTGATATATACTATCAATTGTTTTTTTGTAGTTTCAATTTATATAGTAAAACGCTATGGTAATGTCATTCGGCCATTCATTTGTTTACTTCAGACAAAGAACGTTATTCTACCCTCAATCTCATACACTACAGTTTGAACCTAATAACTTGTTAAAAATTATCATTCTAACTCAGCTTCATCTCTGTTAGACGAAAACGCTTCGAAAATTATAGATGATTTGTGTATTTCAATTAGGTGTCTTGACAGATTAATAAATTTTGGATTTAAGTAAATGAAACTTGAATTTTTTACAACTACACCAAAGATATGAATGAGCCGCTATATCCTGTTAAGGAATCATAGCTTTAATATGCTCACAAATGTATTGTTCTTGGTCAAATAAGGTAGTGACTAATTTCACCTTCAAGTATTATTCATAAGGAATGATTTTGATTAATTTATATGACCCAATTACTTGAGCTTCATTAATTGTTATTTATGGTATGTACTACAAAGTGACATACCCACATAAAGGTAATGTGGATAATTAACTTAAATTAAGGAACTATATTATAATATGATTTATTATGTACTTTAATCAACATTAAAAGTTGTATTTTTTGCTCATATGAAATTCTATTATTTCATCTTTAGATATTTGTGAGAGGAAAATTATTAAAGCCGCATTTATGGTAAGCCTAGGTTGTGGAAATAAGTTGTTATACTCATCCATTGGATCGTCGTTTCTATTTAGTCTTAGAGAGGAAAAGGGGGCTTTCCAAATCACCAGGCACAACTGGTGAAGTTCTCCTGGGAAAATATTCCTGGTCTCCAACAGCCTGCAGCTTGGGTGCATGGAAACATCGAGAATGGCCTTTGAAGTAACATTGACATGGTTCGACACGCATAGACCGAATTTTTTGACACACGATATTTCCTTAGTTCCACCCTCTATCCCTATCACGCTGTTCCCGTTAAAAAAAATGGGATCATTTATAATGAGAGTGAGCAGCCGTCTTACTTTGGGTATTATAGTCAGAGTGAAGGCATAATGACAGTGAACGGGATACAATAGGTCCTGAGGAAAGACTGGAAGAATAGAATGCGTCAGAAATCTGAAGTTTAGCATGAGGTGGCAGAATGGATGATGAACACACGAGAACTATTTTTGAGGGCCGGTGTATTGTGCAGGGGATTAATTATACTTTCTTATACATATGCTCGTCTTCAATACATATTTTGTCTACGGCCTCAACGTTCGAATCGTTATGTCAAAGAACAGTATTAATTACTTTTTATGGGGAAAGTTTCAAAAGTAGTCAATCCCGAGTGAAACTTGTTTACATTTCAATTAGAGAATGGTAACTTGAATAATTATAATGAGTGAAATGACGGTCTACGACTTCTCAAAAGTTCACTTATGAAAAATTATCCAAATATTATCTGCCACATCGTAAAGATCTGTACTGTCTCATTTACGATTCCACGCTTGCGTACTTTCTGATGCTCGATTTTGAACGATAAATACGACTATAAAAAACGTTTTTGCCAGTGATTATTTCTGTCGCGTGAGGCTTGTCATCATCAGGATTACTATTTCATCTATGATAACTATATTATTAGTAAACAGTACTATCAAGATATTGGTAATTGCAGTAACTATTGCCAATTTGGATTTGAAAACGGAATGATGATTTATTGCGTCTTTACACCAAAAGCAAATAAATGTTTTTCTTTTAATATCTCGCTAGATACTAACCCTATTTCAATTTTAATTCAAGAGCGTATAGTGGACAAATTCAGGGTATATTTATTTATTTATAATTCATCATCATTAACTGTAAAAGCTGTCTTGCCGACCCTATTTCCTCAAGACCTACTTCATTTTTTTACAATTAACACATTTTCATAAACAGCTCTTAGTTCTTTCTTATATTTCATATCTTTCAAGCCCTTCAAACTTCTCCAGAGAAAGTCCTCCTGTCTTGTGATCTGTTGTCAATATGAATTAGACCCCTTTGATCTTCTTTAACGCCTTTCCTCATCTGTTCCCCATAAATTATTTAAAATTGTTAATCCCTTCGTCCATTTCACTATTATGTTGAATGATCATTGATCCACAGTTTTGCATTTGGCACAAGTTTGAACAAAAAGGCCGAAGGTGGAAAATTTGCAGCATCTCCTTGAAGAGAATCCCGGCTTGAACTCGTGGGAAGGTCTGCAACCTGAAATATCATGGGAAGACGGTGTTGTCATGTCTCGGGAGGACTTATGGGAAGGCTGGGTTGGAAAGAGAACGGGAGGAGAAGCCCCAGACCATGACCCCTGCTTCCCCAACGCGCTGGGAGGAAAAAATACGTATATATCTCAATTTGTTCACATTTTCCTTCCGTGCGAATGTGTTAGAGAAGATGGGACAAGCGGAGCGTGCTGGAAATCGCCTAAGGCAGGGCTCTGAAGCGAGAATTGGGGAGGATAGGGATGGGCCTCTATTTCTGCGGTGCCTTGTATTTCGGGGTAGAACGTCGTGGCTCTGAGTCCACCCCATTGCTTCCAAAGCATCCATCCGGGGCGAAAGGAAACGGCCGTGCCATACACGAATCTTGTAAACCTACTTCTGCCATTCTTCTCGTTTTCTATTTATCCCGTTTGCACGGCAATTCTGTCCGGAAATTAAGACTACGAATAAGCACAGCCGTGTAAAAATTTGAAGGAAAAATTGTCACTCCGTAAGAGGAATAATAAAGAGAGAGTAAAACTAGAGTTGATAAATTATTAACGCAAAACAGAATTTTGTATGATAGAGTGATTTAAAATATATACATTTTTTGTATAGCCATTCATTTCTTTTCAATTTTTTCCCAAATCAACTTCGTTGTAAATTGTCAGTTATTTACTTGGAGAATATGAAAACTCCAATGCTCATTTGTTGGCATAATTTTCATTAGAAACGAGCATTAAGAATTAATAATCTTGATAGATTTGGTTTTTTGAATGATACAATTACTGATATTGCGATGCAGTCACTCATCTAATATACTTTGTTTTGTTTCGTAATGCTTTTCCAAATTAGTAACTATGGATAATATTTTCAAATTTTTTTCTCGACTCATTTGTCATTCTCATTTATCAAGCGTACAGGGTTCCTCCACTTCCTTATGTATCTTCTTTAATTACCTATACTAACTGCTCTATTTTTCGCTTTAAAAAATAGAGGGGACCCAATTAGGCATAAATCTTATTTATACTCAATAGTCTTTCCAATTAGTATATTAGTATAATTTCCCGATTTTGAGTGGATAAGGATATATTGGTGGTGTTAAAAATTTTGTTTATTATAGACGTAGGTATTCTAGAGAGCATTATTTTTCGACAAATAAAAATGTTTTAATCACTGAATTCATTCATAATTTAATTTATACCTCCAAGTATGCCTTAGAGCATCAAAAGACGAAGTAAAAAAAGATAAAGGAATAAAAATTATGCAATGAGTTTATCAAGTGATAGATGATATTACAAAGTTTTGTAAATTAATACTGAGGAAGAAGACTAGAATTCAGTGGATTCCTGCAGTGGAATTCCCTAATAAACCTTATATCTTTGAGTAAAGAATGGATTTAGCGTCTGAAGTAACGAACTTCAATTAATTTATAGAAATATTCAAGAATGAATGAATTTATGGAGACATCGTAATATTTATTAAAATATGATGTCCTTGGATGCACAAATGATATACAATGATTAGGAAACCTGTGCTTACTACATCTCCATTAAATAATACGAATTCTGTACCAAAATCTTTATCATTACTATTGCCATTGGAATATTTTTTTATAATTTTGATATTTCTTATCTATTAATGATTGTAATAATTTGAAAAATATTTTCTAAAGACCCTCTGTACCCACGTTTTCTATTGTCATTATTAAAAAATTCGTTTTTAAAAGTAGATACCGCGACGTATATTTCACTTACAATAATATAAGCTGAGCCGTAATCTGATTGAGCTAGTGAACCTAAGTTTAATCTTAATTTAGACTTATAATATAACCGTAATCCTTTCCGGGCTAGTTATAATCCACTACGTGCAACGTTTTTTCATGATATTGAGCAATAACGAGTATATGCATTTTGTTTTTCTCTGATGTCCTGTGTTGCCTCTTGTTAAATCGGTCACTTCCGCCCTCGGCCGTTGAACTTAACGTTTTGAAATTTTACTCAAATTTTCGCATCCTCATTTCTAGGGAGCGAACGTTTTTACACGAGCTTACGCAAATATCTTCTGAAACCATTTTGAAGCAATTCATTATTTTGCCGTCCCTTTTTCTCCCGAACTTCAGTAACTCACCTGCTTAAGCAACTTGCATTTATCAGACTCTCCCACTTCAACTCACTCCACTCCCATCTCCTCTTCCTCCCTTCGCCATCTTCTCCACCACCTCTCTATTTCTCTCTCTCCCACTCCTCACATCCCTCCCTAATTTTCCGGCCTCCTCCCGACCCTATTCCAATTCCACAGATCTCTTTCCTTCCTCGCTCCCATCATTCTCTTTCCCTCCTCCTCCTCCCCCCCTCCCGAATCCCTCCTGCCCCCTCCCCTTGCCTCTTTATGGCCATTCTCACCCCTTCGTCTTTCCCCCCCTTT
>WURS02421789.1:0-16748 GCA_011762765.2 Rhinocypha anisoptera
CCCTCCCTCCCTCCCTTTCTCTCTCTCTCTCTCACTATCTCTCCCCCTACTTTTTCTTTCCTTCCTCCTCTTCCTCCTTTCCCCATTTCTGTCGTCGTCTTGTAATTTACTGAGAGTAGGGGAGAAGGGAAAGAATGGACGGATGAGCAAAAAGATAAAGAAAAAGAGGAAGAGGAGGTCCACGATGGCCTAATGATCCACCTAGCCATCTTCACTCCATTAAATTCACATAAGAGAACTCACCATTTTCGGTGAATAATTCAGGGATCCAGGGGATCGAATTCAGGGGTTACCACAGTCGCTGCTGCTCTACAACCCTTTATTAACCTCGCTCACAAAATCCGGTCCCTGTCGGTGAAATATTTATTCATACACAACTCCTACTATCCACATCCCATGCTGCAAATTCCCGACGGGTAAGTGGCCCGTCAGGGAATCGACGGTCGAGTGCTTTACTGTAATGAATCCCCCACGTACTATCCAAGGCATGAACAACACGAGGGAGATTCTTAACCACCATCGTTAAAGGAAACCAAACCCTAGAGATCATTTAGTAAGAAGCAACCGCTAAAGGTTTATATATATATTCGTATTAGTCGCTGTTATTTACCTCCGCCAATAAGGGTCAAAAGAAGCACTTACAAGGAGATGGAAATGAAGCCCGAAGCTCAGGCTGCGGACCGAAGCTTAACGGAAAGATTCCTCGCCCGGCAGCACGACGTAAATTTTTTGGAGACGTGGTCTTTCATCAGTAGTCATTAGCTCTACTCGAAATAAATACATATGGCTTGACTAAAGTCTGCTACTAACTTAGTAGCTTAGTAAGCGATACTAAGCCTCTAAAGTAGCTCTTTATGAAAACCGCTTTGAAAGCTTTTTACTATAATAAAAGCTACTAAGGTCTTAGTAGCATAGTAAAGGATTTATGAATAGGGCCGATTGTCTTTATTTCGGAGCGAGATTGAGACTTTTGAGTCTCCTATTACATCTAACCTCATGTCACAATTTAAAAATAGATAAACGAAAATTGACATAAAATAACACTAAAAAATACACTGGAGAAACCAAATATATACATGCTTACAAGTAAACTTACAGATATTAAGTTTATATATACGAAGATATATATGATAGATATATATGACATGTACATATATATATATATACACTCACAAACATATGTATATATATATATATATATGAGTTCTCCCAGATCGACCAAGGGGCAAGCAAGTCCCGAAATATTTCTTTATTAGGTGAGTCTTTCTTTATTAAGTGTTTCTATCTGTGAGTATGTACATAAGTGTATGCGTGTGTTCGTGCTTACTGCTCATCTGAGTTTTACTGAAGTATGTATATATATATATATAATCATTACACCATGGTGCAATGGTCAGCACGTCCGCCCGGCAAGTGGGCAGTCCGGGTTCAAGTCCCGGGTGAGGGCAAATCTATTTTCTCATATGAAATTGTCGGTTTTCGTCAATATTTTCCACCACATATTGTGTTCGTCCTTTTATATGTTCCTATTCCTTTTCCTAATTTACTATAATTTGAATGCTGATATATCATACTGAATTTCACCATTGATTAAAAAATACTTAGGTTTAATGTGAGTGGTTTCACTCAAAAGCATCTCTCTTAAAATGCAGCCACAGCGGAGAGGAACTGAATCTAAAAAAGCAATATAAATATTGGTTCTAACAATAAAAGTACATATCATGACCAAAAAATTTACTCTTAATTTTGGTTTGGTTTATTATGAATATTTAGAGAAAAATATGGCTAGCGGCAAATATCGTATTTTATTTATTGGATTGTATACTGGATGTTACAGCTAATTTAAATGAAGTAACGTTTGCAATACAGTATTCCATTGATAAAACAAAATCTGAGATGCGTGTAAATTTATAAAGAAAATCTGTACAAATTACTATTTTTAATTATGTTATTCTGTTCGCCTTGGTGATTCGGTAAATTTTATCCCGTTGTTTATGGTTGTCTTCTCATATTTAATTATGCTGTGGCTGAATTATTTAAATCCACAGGTACTTCTACTAAACATGTATGAAACATGTGAGAGACATTATCCAGCTGTTGTTTCGTGTTCCTTTATTTTTATATCCGTATTTTACTACGCAGTATTCATTCCATTAGCATCATAAACAGTCTCTCGGTCGTTGTCTATTTCATACAAAATTTCTCTTCTTGGCGAAGCGACCCCCTTTACCTTACCTTGATTTAATCCTAAAGGTAAAGCAGCAAAGTGAGATCTTCTTCCTTTTGGAACTGACACGTTCGTAAAGTCATCAGAATGTCTGCAAAAGTGTTTTATTACTTGGGAAACATTATTTAAAAAAATATATTAGCACAAGCGTGGGAGATGGAGGAGATTTTTCATCAAATATTGAAATTATAATTTCAGTAATGCACACCAGGACTCTATGTCTTTTATACAATGTCTTTAAGTAAATTAATTAGGTACCTAGGTATTTAGTTACCTAGGTAATTAATTACCTAGATACGAATACGTATATACGTCGCTTCGGCTATTTTCTATGAGGACAAAACTTACAAATTTAAAAATAAACTTACTTAAGAAGAATTTGCTGCATAATATTGTTATCATGTAAAAAAATATTCATACTTTTGATGTAAATCGTTATAAATAGAGTAGGTAATTATGATAGTTAAATTGCTCATTGCTAAGTTGGAAAGTAAAGTTCTACTGTCTTGGGTCGATTTGTTACAAATTTTCACTGAGCTTATCCTTCATCCGTTGTAAGAGACAGTTTCAGACTTTACTTGGTAGAATTCTCTCATGATGGAGGTATAGAAAGACACAGCAATTCTACATAAAAAATAATAACTTTATTAACACGACCAGATTTCGCCGTAACACATCATCAATCGTAGACCTGATCAGTAGATGAGTAGACTTCATCTGTTATGGTGAATATTGTAATAGAAACTTCCTCTAACGTTAATATGAGCCAAATAAAATGGTTCTGCGGTTATTATTTCTTGGTTCTCTGACGAAACAGAAGAAACATTTATATATCCTGTAGCACTATTATCAAATTGAGAACAAGTCTGGTATGCTATTGCATTATGATAGACTTTAAATGTTTATCGTATAATGAGAATATAAAAGCACAATAGGATAAAGTACTAATTCCAATTCGTGTTGGAGTGAAGTTCTTAGATGAAGATTAAATCTATCTAAGAACCTATGATAGTGATTATTGTATCGTGATTTTTCGTCTAATTAGGTTTACCTAACGGTTGGGAAGGTTAGGGAGATAGTTTCTTCGGCGATAAAAATCTTAATACTTAGCTTAAATTTCGTCATATGAGACACTTTAAAGTAAGGTTAAGTAAAATTATGGCAAAAGTTTCTCATTAACATAAGTAATTAATGAAAAAATAAAGGAGTTACCAACTTTGATAAAATTTCGGGTAAAAGAAATATTCTCTATTAAGAAATATGACTCTTTGGCTCACTTTAATGTAATTTCATAGCTATAGATTGTAAGCAACATTAAGTTATACAATGATTATTTTTATCAACACTGATGGTGTTTAAGAAAAATATTAACCTTTCAAGGAGGATTAAAAAATAATTATTCCAGCCACCAAAATGTTTATACCTCCCATCCGATCTTTTGAACACATTTTATTCTTTGTTAATTCATTTATTCTAATACCTTGTCCTTGACATGAATAATACGAGGACAATCTAGTAGTCCAGGGACGGTTCTATGCTCCGATATTAATTTAAAATATTACTTTGTTTTAGAAACTGAAGTAATTAACTTCATGGTAATGTTATGTGGTTTTTGAACGTTGGACGTTGAGAATATTTATTTGAAAAGTACTTCTTACTTATTATTGCTACTTTTTTCGTTTTACGGAGGCACCCGATGTCATATTGTGAATCTGAAATGGAATCTGTGGAGCGCATTTTTCACATTTGCGCCGTGTGTGTAGGCGGCTTACATTTAAGGCCACTACCGGCAGAGACGACAGTCAAAAAATTTAATGCGTTAAAATATCATGAATTTCTCATTTTCAAGCTTCATTTCAAAGGTTATTAGTAGTTCAATTGTGTTGAAATTAAAATATCGCCACGATTTTGCTTGAATATCCATTGAATTCGATTTAAAATGAAGCTGAGGTACTTAACTGATCCCATTAGGAATTCTTTTGTAATCTTTACCTACGGTATTGTGATGTGGACCGATCGTTATCTGGTAACAATTGAAGGCAGGATATGAGGATCAAGTTTGATTCAGGGTACACAACAATTTTGAAACATGTTACACGTTAATTCTACTTGGAAATAACAGAAGAATGCCAATTTCGACAATGCGTGGTATGTTCTAATTAGTTCTGTGTAATTACTTTCCTAATTAATTAATATGAATGAAAAAATAAGATAATGTCCTGAAGTTTAATGCCAATTCATTTATGGATGGAAATAATCCATAATTCGGAAGAGGTAAAACGATTCCTATTTCAAGATACTTTTGATTCTGCGAAGGAGAAACACGTGTGAACTCACAGATATTCGGAGAGTTAAAAAAAACTTTTTTTTCACTTGATTTTATGTATTCATAAATTATAAATAATATATGATCTTGAGTATATATTGAATTGAAGCATCTAAATAAGGAATTGTTATGGTTTAAAATAGGTTTATAACTCGATTTATTGAATGACTTGAAATTTGAAAATATTAAATATATTGTTAAGATGGGTTTCAAATAATTCTAGTAACTGCGTAATTCGTAAGAGTAACTTTGAGAGCTTATAATGCAATAAACATTTAAAATGATGTACACCGTTGAACACATATTTAGTTTGAGTATCATGAAGAAAATACAGGAGTTGAATCTAAAACTTGACGTATTACGGTATAAATGAAATCGGTTGAGTTGTCATGGGCACTGAAGTTTATTTGTAAATGAAAACAGAATTTATAGTGATTAAAAACAATCAATTTAGAAACTAATTTTAAGTGGCGAAAATCGATTACAGGAATTGTTAGTTAAAAAATAAATTGGATGCTTTCTTGAGATAAAGGATGTGGATAAACTTGTAGTTTTACACGTTTGAATGCTAAGAAAAATAAGAATATAAGAACAAGATTTCATAATTAAGAAATTGAGTTCATACTTCTCGTAATAACATAATCGTGACCCATTCGGATCTTGGTGGAAAACGTAGTGGTAGGTAGAAAGGCTATTATAGAGTAATTTATAAAGTCATAGAAAATTCATTGTTTTCGCTTGCTCTCAAGATTTTGAGAAAAATTTTCTGATGTGGTTTGAGTAATTGAGTCGATATGGGTGGGAATATTTAAAAAAAGTAGTGTTTAGAAGAATTGGAGACTCATTGAAAACCTCTAGTTTACCTAGACCTAGCAGGCAGAGACTCTGGATGGGCACATGTTAGGTATTCTTGTTAGATAGGTCTGTCTGGACTGAACTCTTATTCAGAGGAAAAGTCAGTAGCTTGGGAGGTCCCGGAAATCCTAAGTTATAGTAGATAACCTTTATAGACAAATTCTAAAAGAAAAGGAATCTATTTAGTCATTCAGTTAGAGGACTTCCAAATATTTTTTTCGCATTAAATTACAGGTATAGTAAGTGAATTACTTTAGTAAAAATAAAGTATTCCAAAACAGATAAGTATAATTAGATTTCCAGGAAAAATAAACTAGGTTAATTATAAATCAATAGTCAGGGTAAAAAACTTTATTCGCTTATGCATTACCACAGAGGAAAACGTAAACAGCTCTCAGGGAATTAGAATTGCGTTAACGTCTTAGCAACTGCAAAAATAAGTTAGTTAAGGTGGTAAAGACCTTAAATGAATGTATGAAGAAAATATTTGTGAAAGCTAGTACTGAAGTTAGTGAAAACTAGTTTTGTACGGTTCTCATATCCTTAGTCTTTGAAGGAACTGGAATCTTTTCAGATTTTGGGGTGGCGAATTATGGATAAAATACAGTGGAGAGCGAAGTGAAGGTCTCTGGTGGAGTAAAAAAGAAACCAAAAGAAGTGCTATTTACTGCAGTGGAGAAAAAGCATTTTTTGAGGGAAATGCTAATAAATGAGAAAGAGTGGATGGATGATAATGACACTTAGCGGTGAATGATTGTAGGATATAGGGAGGTGGAATATTGGGTGAGGCAGAACTTGGAAATCAATGAAGTTTTCTGATATAATGATGGGTTGGAATGATGTAGATATGAAGATCTCTTTATCGTAGGTAAGAGCACGGTAGCTAGTAATTGATTACGAATCTTCGGTAGCCGTAAGGTGTTTCTAATTGACGAGTCTCTCTTCAGGAGAAAATAGCATATTAATACAACACTCAAGATGGTACTCAGTTATTTACAATGTAATTATCTTTCCATTAACCCATTATCCTTGCGAAAGTATATAAGCGAACTATGTAGCAAATCTACGTGACTATTGGCAATACATAATTATAATCATCACCATAGTCTTCTGTAAAACAAAATATTGTTTGTAAGGGATAACTTTTCCATATAGAAATATTTAAATTAGGAAATTCGCGATGAAATTTTTCTACTCGCATTCTGTGTGCAATATATCCGGAAAGGGTTAAACTTTTCTTTACGTATTTTTATATGGAGTCAGGAATTTTTTCGGATTTATATAATGTAACATTATTATTTTTTACTATGAAGCATTACCTGAAATTTTTAGAATTTTTATCTTGAAATATGAGAATTTTAGCGTATTTTGAGTGCTTGGACTGAGTGAGTTCTACAATGTTAGTTGTTAGTAATTTTATTTATTACCGAGGATTCCCGCTACGCACATAACTTAAACAAACTCTGCTTGATGAATAAGCTCATGTACCCATTTAAAATTCCAACGATTGCTTCTGTGGGCATTTTTATTTCTTACGTTTATTTATCTCTTGTGGAGGAATGGGAAAATTATCATATAACATATTGTGGAATTAAAATTCGCTTGAAATTGTTATTTAGTTCAGAAAATCTCTGAGCGAAAACTTTGAATAGTGACTTAATTAGACAACATATAAAACCAGGTTACATGAATAAAGGATACAAGTTGTCACTTAATGTCATGTTTTTCTTCATTATTTTCGCAGTATTCATTATACGAGAATCGTATGCGCTTGCAGAATCAATTCGTAATAACTCTATATTACTAGCGTAATATTCGAGTTGAGAAAAATGTTTACCGTTATTATTTCATTGTCTTGTGACCTGAATAATTCATCCATCCGTTCATCTAATTAAATAACTATCTACGATGTGGTTGTTTTCTAGTTAACTAGGCGTAAATATATTAAAACCATTGAGGGATATTGGAGTGTCTATTCAAAATTCATTATTTTAAATAGTTTAAATACTAAATTGTATTCCTTTTAATGAAATTGATAGAATCCAACATTAAAAATTAACCAACTGTTACTTCATATAAACATCATTGTATGGACAAAGTAACAAATGCATTTAAATATGTATTTTTTTATATAATATTATGTAGTATATATGCATCTAGTATCTACATATATATATATATATTTCGAGAGAGAGAAAATTATATTATACAATTATTTTCAAGATGCTTCCTTTCCAAAGACATCATTACGTGTTATTAAATATTTTACCTAGTTTTTAATGTTAAATATATCCATTAAATTATTAAGAATTGCAGCAGTTCTTTCCTATATTTTATATCTTAATTAATTCTTTTTACATGAGATAATGGGAGCGTAAGGAAGCTATTAAAGGAAGGTATTCAAGCACAAAGAAGCAAAAAAAGCTCTTCGTATCTGGACGAATGATCCGTTGTCCGTTATAAATTGGAAGGAATATAAAAACATTTTTCCCGAATTGAATGCGACACTAGATAGCCGAAGGTAAAAATAAACTTGTGAGGTAAGAAGTGGAAGGATCATGGGCTGGAACGGATTCAAACGCGAAGAATAATTCGATTTTAGCATAAAGCGCAGGCTTGAATCGAGCTATTTCCCTGCACCTCAGGGTTCGAATTCATGGAGACTACTGCTACCTCTGCATTTCCTATGAAGAATCCTCCTCCTTTCTTGGGTGCATTCGCAGCGGAGCGCGGCGTCGGCTTTCAGACCTAAAGGGGTGAGATAAGCAACTCGCATCCTCCCATGCTTTCCCCCACCCACACGCGCATACGTCAGCGGCACGGTGCTGCCGCCGCGAGGAGCTAGCTGAATGGGGGGGAAACGTTTTGCTGATATCCGACCGCCCCCCTCCCTTCACGCATGATGAGGCGGTCTGGGATTTTAAAAAATTATAAATAATCCATCCCCAATCCCCCACTCCAACAACAAATGAATCCCAATACCGCCTCTCGAGCGAGAAACGGGGCATTGAGGTACTCCTGCAAGGGTTTATCCCACACGGAACTCTAGTACCCTGAGAGGTGTATGACGGGAGAAAATATTGAATGGTTAAATGGTTGAGCTAGTGTCAACCGGGAATGAGCCGAGGGATTGAGGTGATGGGGACGCCTGCCGTTAGAAGGCAGGAGCGTTAATACGTGTCTGGCAGTCCCACACTCATTCGTCGATAGTGGGACTATTAGCGACTCAGGGTATAGGATGCTTGCGTAAATTACAATTTTAATCACCGTTAATTAAAAAGTAGGATATATAATTTTAAAAATATTTTACATAATGGGCTGGTGACGGTGATTGGTGACGAGAAATAATAGTTATTAACTCCAAGTATAAATTTCAAAATAGATTCTAAATCCTCTTTCAACTGTCGAATTCTCATCGACCAAAAATCTTTCGAGTTTGCATTTGAATTAAATTCCGGTGAGGTTAACATCGGCTCATATAGATTTTCCCTAAAGTGAATTAAGAATGTGGTCGACATCGGGTTTTGGAGGAGACCTCGTAAAATGTGTCGTTCGTGGATGCAACGATAAGAGTAGTCGTAGACTAAGATGAAAATATCTAACATTTTTCTATGGTGAGTGAAACTATTGCTTCTTTTTGCCGTTGTGAGCAAATGCCCGATTTGAGTCAGATTATGTCCGTTTTGGTGATTATTTTGATGTATTTCAAATTATATGCTTTAAAACTTGATATCCATTGCTGAGAATTCGACAGTTGATTTTGAATTTTTGTTCTTGTTGAACCAATCAAATTTTTTCAATAAAAATATTTTTATAAATAATTAAAATAAAATATCCTGTAAACCACGCAACCCAATTCGCAGGGAGTTGCTGGGGGTGGGGAGGACGGGAGTAAGGGGTGGTGGGGTGAACAATAAAGGATGAGGGGTCTAAGGTTCAAGCACCAACCATAGTGGCCGTTGTGTTGTGGCGCTAGTGGCAGACGGACGCCTGATGTTAGTCATCTGTTATGTCGACGGTTTTTTCACATTAAGCGTCACAACGGTGAGGGTTACGAAGCAAGAGGGGCAGCTGAAGTGGATTGAGATGGGGTGCTCGGAGGGCGAGCGTGCTTAGAGAGTGAGTCGTTCAATGGAAATTACGTGTGGAAGAGGTGAAATAAGAGTCGAGGAGGGTTGGAGGGTGGACGAGGTGCTCGCGTCTTCATCTCCCGGCTTCGCAAGGGGGCAATGGAGGCTCCGCCTGCTCTCCGCGAGCAGTGCTGGACTTGAGAAAACCACGAACAGATTGGATGCACAGCTGCGATGTGAATGGCACAACTACGGGGAAAAGCGCAATCGCCTCGGAATAAAAATAAACATTAAGTAGAGGCAAAAGCGGTTGGAAGAGAATAGTCTCTTTGCGGACGAGAGGGTCTTAAAAATTTTTCCATTTCATCTTATTCCTCATTCCGATTCCTGCTGTTTGTGTTAGTCTGATGGTTAGCAAGCGTCGAGGGTTGAAATCCGCGTCCAGTGCAATGACGTTTGACTCAAATTAATTTTTGTGGATGGTTTCCGTTAACAAGAGTGTGCGGTCCTAAAAACAAGTAGCGTCCCAATCGCAATGGGAAGACGCTTAATATGAATGAAATTATTCCATTGGGTGGGTCCATCTGCATAGATCCGAGCACCGGTCTCGTAAAATTAAAATACGATTATGACCTGATAGATTCAGTAATAGGCATATTATTTTCCTGAGATCCAGAACGATTAGGATCAATTTTCGTGGCGGGAAATGAAGAAGTGAACTGTAAACAATATTCAGATTTCCCGATCAACGACGATCTTATTCAACGAATGAAAAGATTACTAAAACATAAAATTAAATAAAAAACAATTAGGAATTTACTAGTTCTCCTGAACTTGCGTTTATAACGATGTTTTAAATAGAATATTTTGTATTGTTCAAGATTTTATGACACAAATAACAGCTAAACGGACAAAGAGGAAACAAAAAGTAAGCGTTTTATTACGAAACTATGCCACATAATCTATAGTTTTTGTTTGTTTATTTGTATATTTGCAGAGATTCAAAAAAGGTTTAAAATCAAGATAAAAGAGAGTGAATGCGAATAAGAGGACTTTTTTTAATTAGGACAAATGTTAAAATAATCTAAGTTTCAAATAACTAAAGTTACCATTTTGGATTATTTATTTATTTTCTAATTCCTTATTTCTGAAATTAATTCAAAAATTTAATTACTAAGTATTTTTCTTTTTTTAAGCTCAATTGACAATAAATTAATAAATTAAAAAGTATAGTTAAGTCACGCGATAAGAGACCACAAGTTTTCACGCCTAACTCATAATAGCTAACGCCTAACTAAATATTTCAAATGTTTTTTGCGTTTAACTATTGAATAATCCGGGAGTGAATTTCAGGACGATATAACTGTGCTAAATGAACTTAGTTGTCTAATCTCCCCAAAATAAAATACTCTTGCTGCGAAACAATTTAAAACTTAAAGTGAATTTACACGAACACGTTTTTTAATGTTCATTGCACAACTGTAATTTGACTAGAAGTTTTGTAGACTTTATTTCATCCACAACTCAAATATCTCATCTTCTAAGTTAGAAACTTGACCTAAATTATCGCAAATAGGATCGTGTTTGGGGGTGATAACGGTAAAAGTATGAGTAGCCCATAAAGGAAGGCATTTAAATATGGATAGAATATTTCCCTCTTGGTAATCGATAGTAATCCTTATGATCAAATGTATCTGGAATGGTATATTCGGACAAATGGCCTGGCAGTCTCTTTCAGTAATCCCTCATAATGCCTGGACGTACAGCTTCCCGTAGTTATTCAGAAGCTTACTCGGTACACCAAATGAATGAAACTAATCCTATTGAAACGTAATTGTAAATTCCGATTGCGTCATCGAAAATAGAGGATTAACACATAATCAAATATTGTCAACGTGAGCTTCCACTTTTTTACCCATCGGAGTTCCTTCTATATGACATAAAAATTCAATCACCTCTGGTACATTATCTTCAACCCTTACACTAAGAAGCCGACTTATGATATCGAAAGGAAAAATGGAAACATATAAGTGCAGGTTGAAAAGGGTTTTTCTAGCACATTGCGTTTCAAGGCGGTATAGACATATCGCGCTGTCCAAAGTCATATAAAAGTAAGCTCATTTTTCAGGGTTTACCCGATTGAAAGTAAAATCTGAAAATAAAACAAAATTCAGCACAGGATTGTGAAATGGAAAACACTCATGTCATTCGAAACGTTGAGACGTTATAAAGATTGGAGCTTTGATTTTGGTGAAGAGATTAAACAGGTATAAAAAAGAAAGGCACTAGTTTAAAAAATACTTCAAACCAAAATAGTCAACCACATAAATATAATGATACAGAAACAACAAGCGAGATAATAATAACATTTTTAAAATCCTTCAACATCAGAAATCATAATTTTTTGAATTAGAGTTCTATTGCCTATTCTACTGTGATATATGCGGACAGTAGAACATTCTAGAAAATTACTAATTGGTTCTGTCAAAAAACAGGCAATGGAATTTCTACAAAACTCTGAAAAGGAGATATAAATATTTTTCTCAAGTTTTTAATATATAAACGTTTCTCGCTGACAATTTTGGATTCCTGTAAATTTTCAAGTATCGTAAATATGACGTTAAAGAAGATAAATAACCAAGTTTCATTTATTACTTATTAAAATAGCTACATACAACTTTTAAAAGCCTAAAATATTGACAGATATTGTCTTCAGTCCTATCAAGAAATTATTAAACTTCATTTAAGAACAAAAAGCCTTTTAAAGGAAAATTATCCCGATTAATAGAATACACAGGATTGTAATATTCATTTCTACAATGATAAATATGCACTGGTTAGCAATTTTATGATGACCCAGGTTTTTATGGTTTACAATTACATACTATACTTATATCCCCTTTCGGATTTTATAATTTTCTCCTGAAAAGAAGTTATTTAAGTTCATGGGGAATCGGCGGCTTGTGAAACGTAAACTGTAGATGGAATGAAATTCCATAATTTGACTGCCAACAGTGGTACATGACATAGTCCACGGAGTAATGGGGTACAGGTATTGTGAGACGGCATACTGCTTTCAAGGTTCCCTCTAAAACTTTTGCAATTAAAACTTCTTTCATAGTTTCGCTGATCAAATGATTTTGCCAATGCGGCAGGTTTTTCGCCTCTGGATTATGGTCCTTTGAGAGAGGAGCGTACAGTGTAGGTGACCAAGGTGCATGCATATAAAAATGCAAATTTAACGAAGCACTGAGTGAAGTCAAGAAATCAATAAAGGAGTTATGATTTTAATCATCAGATAAGTTATGTTATCTCTATGACATATAGCTAAATATATACCGTTTGATATGATCAAAGGGCGTTTTGAAAGCGGTTCACTGACCGAGGAATTCAAAATGTGTTAATCCGAAGGTAATTAGGACTTAAAGTTTCAGGTTTAAGTAGATGCATTCTTTCATTTTGAAGTAATAGAAGAAAAAACACTTGTATTCCACAAATTAATTGGATTTAATTGTGGAGATGAAGCTTTTTCTTCTCTACTCCAGGATGAAAAAATGCAAGGAGAACCAAGATTTGAGTCCGATGTCACCTGCGTCAAAAATACTAGCAAGAATAAAAAGCGGGATAATGGAAAGAAGAAATTGAGTCAGACTTTCCGGGAACCAGTTTCGATTTAGGAAGAATAGAGGAACGGGAAGAACATTTAAGGGTCTCTACTGTGAAACTACCAATTAATAGTACAATATTAATGAAAAAAATGGAAGAAAATAGAAACTAAATTAAATAAAGGAGTTAGGCAAATGTGTGACGTGTTGCTAGAGATATTCAACATAAACTTGGATGACAAACTAATAGAAACACCATAAAAGGGCATCTGAGGATCAAAATAGAACAGAGAAGAAATTAAAATTATTTTACGCTCATTACATCACATTTATATCAGAATCTCTTGAACGCTTGAGAAATTGAAGAGATAGTGGCTCAAGAAATAAAAAACTACAATCTAAGCAAAAATTTGTGAAGACATTGCGTGGAGCATGGCGCTCTATGGATTAGAAACAGCGACCAATGGATCCTCAGTTCATGGATGAAAGGGTTCTTCGATACATGGTAGTGGAGGTTGGTGTGGAAGATCAAATGGATTAATAGAGTGGGGATACGAGGAACTTTACAAAAGAAGATAGGTCATTATAGAGTACTATAAGAAAAAAACAGTTTAAATTAAACCCCCCCCCCCATAATGCACAATGAATTTATGAAAAATGGAATAAAAAGGAAGGCTTATTGAGGAAGATCGAGGGACAAACACATAAGGTCAAGAGATCAAGAGCGAACGTTGGAAGGAAGAACTGAAAGGGATAAGAGAATCAGAGCTAAGAAGGGTGGGATGAAGGGTACCTGTCCCTGATTGAAATATTACGGAACAGAATAGTGATGTTGAAGATTTTAAATGGAAAAAATTACTCTCTGTGTTCCAGGAAAATAGCGTATTCTCTATCTCAAAGTAAAAAAAAAATTAAAATAAATTCCCAGATGAAATAAAAACTTTATGGTTTTTGCACTATTTGGATATGTAGATGTAGTCTCAGCCATATGAAAAAAAATGAGCGGTGTCTCTGCTTACCTTAGGTTGTCACCTATTGCGGAGTAACTTTTGCATTGAACCAATATTTTTTTACTCCAATTAATCTTCTTCTGTGCATTAACTTATTCCAAATCAATGTCAAACAATCAATTCCAAATCAACTTATTCAAATTATGCCAAAACAATTCTTTATTCTAACATGTTCATGTTAAATTTTATCATATGATGTGTTTTTTCGTTTATCAGATCAAAGAATTATTTTCATCACTAGTTTGAAAATAGAATTATTATGTTTCGGAATGTTCGATTTTGTTGGATCCGGACTCAAAGAGTCTTTATTCCGTGTGGACGAGAATTTATTTAAACGTAGAATTTCACAGCGATTCGTTCCCGCAATGCTCGTCATCGTGACATTAAAAATCATTCTTTATACGATAAACAAAAGAGAGAGTATGCGAGGAATTTTAAACCGAAAGACGAAAGTGGGTCAGGCAGTCTGTGAAAAATGAATCGTCTAGCTCTCATTTCCCCACCCGATTTCTAAACTATCATATAAACCACTCCCTGGCACTTCACTTTTCATCACCAAGTTTCCGGAGGGAGCCGCCCAGGGAGATAACGTCATATTTCGTAACGTAGGATAAAAAGACAATAACGAGCGAGGGCGCTAGAGGGAGGGAGACAGTTGAGAAAATAACGACTCAGAGAAGGAAATGACGCCCGGGAATTAGTGAGAGAATTTTCACCTCCTCTCTAGAATGGGTATGAGGTGAACGCGGCAAAAATTTGAACCCGTTATCCGAGCGGCCATCAGGCATAAATTCTGATAGACAGTATTGAGTAAATTAAGGGGGGCATTTTAGGAAATTCTGGGTCGGTGATTTATCCCTTTAAACGTGAACGTTTCCACCAAGGAGATAAAATGGTTTATCTAGTCGCGACTGTATGCCCCACTGTTTTTAGTTGGGTTTTTTTTTTACCTGACTTCACCTCAAACTCAAAACCCCAACCATTCAAATCATTACGAGTCCACCCAGAGCGTTAGTTAATTCACTTTTTTGCGATATTCATTTGGCGCTTTATAAATTAACCCACAATAATTCTTATGGAATATGTGTGGATGTTTCATGCCTCATATCCTACTGATTTCACAATTATCGACGAAAATATGTGCATATATATATATATTGTCAATTCTCTATCTCATACTTTATCGTAACTTCGAGTAATAATTTTCTGCGGAATGTGGATAATCTCACCTCCTTAAATAATATCAGTGACAGATAATAAACGTCAATGGTAAATATCGTCTCAAGTAGTGCCAGAATAAGAGATGATGTGTAAATGCCACGTAATGTGTGTCGAATCATTCCACCACCTAAGAGCAACACTGTGCAGACGGATTTCATTGGTCATCCATAAAACGATAAATTTGCAGGCAATGACGGACAGGCATTCAGGACGCCTTTCCACCACTTTCTCTCTACATCTCGTAACGAAATGTTCAAGGTATCAAAAAATACATTAAATCTACAGGACTGCCCACTCTGAGGGTTGAATTTGATTTGGTACTATGTGGTCGCTCATGTCGCTATTTGAAAATTGTCAGAGCGATCTCGAGAAACTATGAAATTCATTCAGGCAAGATCGATTGTCGCAAACATCGGCTCGCATATGAAGAAGATTTTCGATGTTGTTGAAGTAGAATCTGGAAAAATTGGGGAAATGGCCTTGAACCAATTCAACAACTTCGTCCCTGTGAGAATAAGGGAGCCAGACGAGTTGCGCCAATGCCGTTTTAAAGAGTGGGAGAAAGTACTCGGTTCGAGTCGGCGTGGTATCCCTGTCTACGTCTGCGTAATGCCCTGCAAGCCGCCACAAGTGCGTATTGCAGGGGGTGGGTGAGTCATCACCAGGCATGAATTCCCACATTCATCCGTTAGGTGTAATTCACATGCAGAGAAACTACTCGCATGCAAAAATTTTCATTGACAAATACAATACATGTCATGCCGGAAAAAATTCAATTAACATTTGATTAAAAAACATGCAATATATCATAAATCCTTGTTACTCTAAATATTATCTCCGAGCGGTTGGTGATATTTATGTTTGTCTATAATTGTCCGTGGAAAAAGTGACATTTTATATCTATCTGTTCGACAGTCTATCTCTTTGATTTTATGTACGTAATCTCATCTACCATAGTACTCGTATGTCGGGGCTCATAATATATCTTTGACTTCTTCGCTGAAGTGATCTTCCTGAACTCTGCATAATAAATTTAACCTGTACTTCACCCTACGCTGAACGAGTGATTCCCAAACTAATTCCTGCAATAAGCTTGTTATCCTGCCGCTTGTCGGTCGTAACAACCTTTCCCAAATCTATCTGCACCACTCGATATAACTTAAAAATCATTCTTGTCTCATGTGGCTCCCACACACTCGACGCGTATTCGAGATGAGGTCTGGTTAATTAAAAGTAACTGCGCTCCTTTACCTTCTCATTACATTTATCTAGTACCCGTCTTATGAATTCTAACTCTTTATTTGGCATGCCACAAATTTCCCGAACATGTTTCCCCCACGGCAGATCTTCCGTTTTCGTGACACCTAAATATTTGGTGCACTATGCGCTAGTTAAATTTGTTTCCTTAACGCTGTAAAGGTTTTCGGGTGTAGT
>WURS02421800.1:0-36488 GCA_011762765.2 Rhinocypha anisoptera
TGCTCTGCAGGTGATCAAAATTATTATTAATTTTGATCTTAATAAGCAATCGAACAAATTAAAAACATTTTTTAAAATAAAAACAAAAAATAAATAATCCAAATTTTCAAACTCCAAGTTCGGATAAGGGGGGTTTCGGATAAGAGGGGTTCGGATAAAGGGGGAGGACTGTATAAGCAGTGTAGCTTTCACGTTGTAATAATCAAAAATCGTCTACCTTTCTTTGCTAAATACAATTATAGGTAAAATTTGAAGCATCGCTGTAGCTACTTTCATGTTTGGGCACAAGAAAGACTTGCACTCTAGCTTTTCTACAAATCGAAACAAGTAGTCATATATAATTATTTTGAGCTTCTTCAAGTATTATTGGAATGTACTATTGCTAAGTATATTTTTTAGATAGTTTCAGCTTTATTTCATTTATTTTTTTGCATTGTCAGTTTCGATTTGAAGCCATCTCATCAATACCACTTAAAGGTACCTATATATTGCTTCGGCAATGCAACAGAAGATTGCTGTTCAAAATAGTTCTTTACATTCTGAAATAATCGAAAGTGACATAATATGTATATGAGATAAGCTAGCTCAAAATGGTAATTACTTAAATTTGTTGATGACTTGCAATTTCGATTTCATTTGAATTCTGCCCATCGTCAGCGTCTCATCGCCATTGATACTTAAACAGGCCAGAACATAGTTTATTGCTCACCATCTGTATGTATGATTTTTCTTGGTTTTTACAATGAAAAATTCATTCATTTTAGTATTGGGTTTGTACATTAAATTGAGTATGTTGAATAAATTGTGTTGTTCAAGTCAAATTGGTAATGTTTGTTTTTATTTTAGTTTGTTCTTCAGAATTGCAATCTGATGAATTCTCAAATGAGATTGAGTTCACTACTTCTGGAATAGAGTTGATCACTACCCAACTACCATTGCTTTCGTTTGTCACTCCAACTAAAATAGTTAATCAGTCACGTAACCCTTTCCGTTTCCTACCTAAAAAGATTCCAGAAAGTGGTGATTTGAATATACCTAAATCTTTATCTGAATATCTGTCAATTGAAAATACTAATGATGCAAGTTTCTACAAAGATAATTGCCAATTTTGTCCAAATGTTAAGTTTATGCAGCACTACTTTGCTCGTGGATGTACTGCAAGGGAAGTTCTTGAAGAATGCAAACCAAAATTCTGTCCAAAATTTTTTGATTGTCCACTAGAAGAAGAATTGCCAAAAAACGGTAAATATATATAGTTTTGTTATGGAAGACTTTTGTAATTGTAGTTAATAAGAAAGATTTAGTTTGCAGAGTGAATCAGACCGATTATAAGTTTGGTGAACATGTTCCTATAGGTGATGTGTGCCAAAATTGTGTGTGCACCAACTCAAGCACTGGACCAATGCTTGCTTGTGCCACCACTGAGTGTTTTGACTCGTGGCGTCAACTGGATGATAACTGCTATCGCAAACCAATAGATGGTCAGTGCTGTCCTCAAGTGATTTGTCTCTCTCCAAACCACACTTTGCCAACATGCACTTTTGAGGGTAACACTTACCGGTTGGGTGACTATTTCTCTCCACAAGATAATGCTTGTTACAATTGTCTTTGTGACCACAAGTGGAATCAAACCGACTCACCACTGGAACAGTTTTGCTCACTAATCCAATGTGCTTATGACTTTAATCGTTTCCAAAATCGTGGCTGTGTACCGGTCTATAGTGACAAAGCATGTTGCCCGATATATTATCACTGTCGTGAGTATTCTTATGTTAATCTTGAAAATAACTTTAAAATAACCATTCATATTGATAGCTGAAGAGAAAAGCAAACAAGAACAATTAAAATGCCAGTTTGGCTCCAATGTGTATGCAATTGGTCAAGAAGTAAGAGTGAAACAGCACAAAGTGTGTTTGGAGTGCAGCTGTTTAATTCCACCAGAAATCACATGTCGGCACAAGTCTTGCCCTGTTATTCCTGACAACTGTACCTCTCATTATATTGATGGTCAATGCTGTCCCCAAATTCAGTGTGAAACGGAGAATAATTCTTCAAACGGTACACATTAGACATACGGTATTTTGTACACTGAATTATTTCATGTTTACTTTTTAGTTAGCTCTGTAGAGAATATGCTTGAAGTTAGTGAAACCCAAGCGAGTTCAAAATGCCAATTCATGGATACTTGTGGAGAGTCTTGCGAGCTTCAACTGAACAATGACAACTCCTCTGCGTGTCCCGAGTGTCAATGTGACCCGAGCAATGACGAATCAAATCCGGTGGTTGATCGGGCAAAGCACGGTCGCGAAAACCCAGCAGCCAGTCAAGTGATTCAAAACTGTCCCGACATCATATGCAATTTTCCTTGCTACATCTACCGACCGAGTGGCGATTGTCCTCGTTGCAGTTGCAAATTGTCTAAACAACAAATTCAACAAATCCATTTGTTCGCCTCTTTCAACTCAACCAATGTTACCAGCTCGATGCAAACAAAAGGACGAGAATGAACAAAGTATTATTACAAACTTTCAGTATCAAGTTAGGGGCATACTTTAATTACGTAAGCAGTTTAGGGGGAGGAGGGGGTTTGAAAATGTACTCACTATCTGCTTACCAAGGGGGTAGGATTAAATTAAAATTTGACGTAAGCATTTTCGTTTATATATTACTTAAAGCAAATCTGTTAAACAAAAGCCAAAAATCGTCATCTGTAAACAAACCTTAAGACGTTGCATGTTTAGTACTACTTTGTTTTTTGCAATCGAAAATTAGTTTTTTTTTGAAATAAAATTTGAATACATTTTTTCACGTAAGATTTAAGGGGGGTATGATTGGTCTATGTTTACTAACTGCTTACCAATGGAGGGAGGGGGTCCAAAATTTAAGATTTTTTGTTTACGTAATTAAAGGATACCCCCTTACACTTTTAATTTAAAAAGTGTTATTTGGTCTAACATCATATAATCGTAATCGTGTTCATAAGTATTGAATAAATATGTCACGATATTTTTGAGTATATTGTGCAAAACAAAATCGTAATAGAAAGCATTGTTTTGTCTAATATTGCATTCAAATTGTAAATACCTTTCACACAGCGAAAAATGGCTAATTTTGATCAAAACTGGCTAGTCATTTCTAAACTGGCTTAAATATTAGCCCAAACTTGGCTGATATTAGATTTCTTACTAAAATATAGTCCTCTTAAAAACTAGCAAACCGTTCGCTGTGTGATTGCGTCATTCAAACAATTGATGATCAAGACACCAGATAGCGCTTCACTTTTTATTCAGGTGTGATTCCTTTGCTTACTCAAAATTTTCTCATTGTTTTCTTCTATATATTATGGCGTTGCATAGCTGCAAGCGGACCATCATCTTGCTTTTCACAGTACTTTGAAAAACTTGGGTAAGTCTAGAAAATTACTCCTGTTTTCATAATGAACACTCTTAGAAGTTCTAGTGGTAAAACTTGCAAATTCAAGTTTAAAACTTAAGCTATTGTAGCGTTTTAATATTGTTTAAAGTGAATGCTTCTAAATTAACCCTTTCGAACCCAATGATTATCAGTAAAAGATAAGCCATTTATCGCTAATTGAATGAGCGGGACACATAGGTCCCGATAGCGCCTTCGGGAGCGAAAGGGTTAAACTTTATAAATAGGTTTTACTACAAGTATTTTGTAAAAAACTTTATTTTAATTTTTTAAAATAAAAATAAAATAATATCGCAACTAAAAATAAGCAAGTAGAATATAAAATGTTATGAATGAAATTACACCAAATTGTAGTGTATCTGTGGGCATTATATCATGAATCATTTGATCATCATTGATCTCTTCAGAGTAAGAGTAGCGATGAGATAAAGATAGTAGGTAATCATCGATCACAAGTTAGTGAGTCAACTTGGCGTGATCTCTCACCTCCCCCAAGCGGTAGACGTGTGACAGTGTTCACTGGCAGACTGTCTCCATCCGGCCATTTATCACATCGCAAACCATGCCAAGTGAGGTTTTAATTTGCCGATCGCGATCATCACTGATCTCGCTGGTTTATAGTAATCTATTGAAACTCTATCTTGATTAGAACTGAATCTACAATATTTCATGCTTGTTTCATATCCATACAATTTTTCATCACGGATTTTGACACACGTAAACGCGTGTAGAGATTTATTTGATGAACTTTTAGCCATGGATGGTTATTTTAAATGATGGTATCTTCTAATGATATGACTTAATGACATGTTGGAAAGTGGTTGAATGGATCGAGAGGAGAGGGGAGTACTTGATGACTTCATGGCCAACAGGTCACTCAGTGGGGGTCGAGGTCAGCACGGGCCACGCTCTGGCCCTTGTGGATGATGCGGCTAACGCGCGGTACCGTCTGGTGGGCGAGTAACCTCTCTGCACGCTCACGCATCAGCCATCTGTTCGATCGACAGCTCTACATTATTGCCAGTTTTACCATATTCTACCAGACTACATTAGATCAACTCTTAACTAGTCAAAAAGTTAGTACTGAAACTAATCTCGATTCTCTACAAAAACTAAATGTTAAGCGGAAGTGTTGAGAGTGACACGAGAGTGGCACATGCCAGACGAGAGATGATGCTACTTGGTGGCCAGTGGGTCATTATCTGGGTGGTCAGCGCGGTGAAAGTCAGCACTTGCCGAATTGAGCACTATCATTTCGGCACTAGTGATAGCTAGCTCGGTGCTAGCCACCACATGGGCACATGTAACCGCAAGGACTAACTACATGTCTCAACCAATTTTCTTAGATAGTCCTTTGTTTGCGCTATAAGTTGCCATACGCTGTATCATTTGACTCTCTCAACAACTTAATCTAGAGAAATTCCGAAATCTATTCTATTCAAACATTTGTGTTGGTGCATCATTTGATGGTCATTATTGATGACTATCATCAGATACCACACGTAGCTTTGAGACACTGCAATGTAAGCTCGCGTGTAACGTACTATAATCAACCACACATTTGAGTTTAAAATGATATTTCTATTGTCCCATTATGGCGGAATCCGTCAATTGAATTTTACATTTGTTTACTGACTGCAATGTTTATTTACTCAATTTTGCCAATTTTTCATATTGGTTTAATAAATTATTAGCCAATTAACTTGTGGGTCATTCATAAAAACAAGGTAAGATAATAGAAATCTTTATTAAAATAAAATAAATGATATAAGTAAAGTAATTTATTTCAATTTAGTTGTTCAATTGCAAACTAGGCTTTTTGCTAAGACTTAAAACGTAATATAAAGTGTGATCAAATTAGGATAGCGCTTATCGACAGCGAAATGATAGCTTTTTCTTTATCTGTGGAGACTACTGGTATTACTCAGAATTGTTGTGTTAGTTTTACTACAACTAAACGAACTGGCATGACCACCATCTACTGACTGTTGATGGAATGTCTCTAACACACACAATCTCCAAACGAAACTCACTATCGATGATTCTTAAGATGCAACAAATCGCAGAAGATAACAAACAAGTTTTTGAATGATTTGCAATAAGTTTTGATTTTCTCCAATTATGTCAATGCAATTTGCTTAAGCAACAAATGTAATATAATGTATTATATAATATGGTGTGCAAAAGCTAAAAAATAAATAAACTCACAAGTAAGTATTTACTGAATAAGTTTAGAGATTGACGCAACGATACTTAATCTTGTAAGTTTGTCACTGTTAGAGCTTAAAGGTGGCCAATGACTAATTGAGGACGGATGCGGCGCCATCGGCACCGAGTGGATAACTGAGCCAAGTGACAGTAAGTGCGTCGGGCAGCGACACCGCATTCATCTTGTCGGCGACACGTTGCGGCAATTGCTCCCTGTCGATTAGATATATTGGTAATGGCCCTCGGTGGGCTACTCTGGCCAGAACACACACGTTGCACAAGTCATTTCTAATTAAGTAATTACTCGATTCCACATCCATTTCTTAATTCTTATGTGCTAATTGTTTGAGTCAACACAGTAAGTTAGACCAATACATCAACCAAAAGAATGTTGGAGTTTTGTCTTGATTTAATTATTTAAGTCTAACAACTTGTAAGCAAGTCAACCTTCATAAAATGGGCTTTGTTTCCTGTCACACGGACTAGAAATAAGTTAATTGGCTTGATGAATAAGTAATATTGTTTGCTGCGTTAGTCTCATTTGTGATGCTAATCTGTGCTTGTATTCATGAGAGCGCGGATCAGTTATATGCGATATAGCGATGGTGCCCGATTGAGGTACAATCTGGCAGCACCTCTTCATTAGTGCCCACCATTGTTTGCAGCTCGATTCTAATTTGGAATCGATTTCCGAACTACGGCGTGCTCGCTAGCCCACTTGCCAACTGCAGTTCACTTGTCACCTGAGTCGGATGTTCATCTGAATCGACCCGCTCTCATTCGATCGTTATGGCAAATATTTACTGGCCTGATCTAGACAGCCAATTGAGGACAGTGGTAAGTGGCTAACGATGCTTCTTCGCCGTTGCTCTCCGCCAAACAATATGACGCCAAAATTAGACTTTCCACTGGATGTGATCTATTCTCCTACTGATGGCTTGCTCATCTCACAGCATATCTCCTTATAAAGCTCGACATGGCTGTTCGTTTATACTGTCCCGACTCTTCGCTGTTTAATTCAAATTTAGAGCAACAACTTTTGTTGCGCAAACTAATTTGAATTTACAACGATTACTTCTGAAGCAGTTTTCTAAAGTAGACAACTACTTTATTAATACTGCAACGTTTCAATTGATTAACAAATTGTCGAGTTTTTGAAGATTTAAAAATAAAAAATGCACCAAGTTCCTACTAACAAACAGAAAAGTGGCTTCAAATCTGGCCAGCCATCAGATATTGAGAAACTAATTTGCATAAGCAACCTGTGGGTAAGTTTAAGCTTATTTCGTTCATTTCGTTATTCCTGTCTGAGCGACTTGAAGCCACTGAAATTCAGTAGAGGGTGCTAGTGATGCTTTTACAAGTTTTCTTCCTTTCAAACTCTTGTTTCATTTAAAAGCAAATGACTGTCAATGACTAAATTGAAGGGAGATTAATTGTAGACTTAAACATATAAATTTGACTCATGAACTGATGATTGCCCACACAACGTGATTGTAGCTATAATTCAATTCGGGTTCTATTGCGATAAGAATTGAGCTAGGATGTGCGCTCAAACTGGCCGTTCATCTGAAGAGTCATCATTGTCGGCGCTGGCCATTTGTCTGTCTGGCCACTAATGGCCGGAGATGATCGTCAGTTGACTATAAATCGAGCTGTTCATGAAGAAGATGACACCTCTGCTTGTCACCATCACTAGCAGAGCACGGGCTGCGTGATACCGTGATACTGTGATACCGCGTGTTGGCGTATAGCAATCAACGCTACTACCGCACCTAGTTAGATAGCATTCCTTTCGCAATCAACCATAAATCTTACCAGACTGGCCATTCGGTGAGCGTGTTCCACAATACATTGATCAAATTCGCCATGTTTTCCAATAATTCTCAGTTTTCAAATATGAACTTGGATCTTCTATCAATGCTTAATTACAAACTAAATTACTTAACTTTAACGCAACTCAAAGTTGATTAGAATAATGGATTCTAGTGGTAACGAGGTTATAATATAACCATGTAATTTGTTGGGTAACGTGAATGAAATTGTTATTCAATGAAAGGAAGCATATGCCAGGTAAGTGCAAGTTGATTTATGAGAACCAGATCGTAAAAGTTGCCTATTTGGCGTATGTTGACTAATAAAATGTTTGCATAACTGCAAAAAGCTAAAATAGTTTATGCATTAAGCCCACTGGGTACCAGAATGAGTAAGAATTGACTCGCGGTGACATTTGCATTGCCTCTTTACTGGCCTTTTTTATTTTATCATTCATTCCGCTTTAGTCTTTATTTTTCTAGTCTACAAGTCTTCTTAAAATTGGTGGAATTGTGATCGTAAATTTTGTTTGCAAGTGGCTTTAAGAGAGCAAGAAGTATGATAATATCGAGAAATGGTGAATGAGCGATCTCGAGGTGAGAGGAGATGGCACGATGAAGCGAGATTGACTGCCAGTAAAAGTGCACTGCGCGCATCCTGATTTATGAGAAGCTCGACACGCGGTGGAAAGGCCATGGGTCACCAGACTCACCACTCACCGCACTTCACTCGGCCAGCACTTCAATTCAACGCTTTATTCAATGTGCTTGTGTGCGAAATCAACGCAACACATGCAAAGATATTCGCTATTTACAAGTGTAAATTGTTTTGGTTCAGTGCTGTATCAACTGTAAAATAATGGAACATGATATACAACAGAGAAGAGCAAGACTGTACAAGAAGAGATGAAAAAAGGACACAAGTTCTGAAGTAAATCCAAGCAAATAGAAAAAGTAAAAACGATCGATGAGATTACCGTCCGAGGATGGTGTGTCGTTTCATATGCAAAGAGAGATGGTCCGACCTGGAGAAAGCACGCTCGCAGAGCTGACACTGAAAGGGTCTATCACCGGTATGTTTGCGAAAATGCCTGGTAAGCTCATCGGAGCGAGCGAATTTCCATCCACAACCCTTCCAACTACATTGATACGGCTTTTCACCGGTATGTGTCCTCAGATGTGCTTTTAAGTGTGAACTTTTCGAGTAGGTCTTGCTGCAACCATCGTAGTTACACACATGTTGAGTAATCTTTTTCTTGCCACTTGCTTTCCGCCCTCGTCTGCTTTTAGTTGGCTGAACTGGTTCGCCATTTTCATTAGTAAATCCTAACTGATGTCCATTTGCAAGTGTTGCTTTGACTGTTTTAGAACGTGGTCCACGACGACCTCTGCCTGGCTTGCTCATTGGAATGGTCAAAGTACCAGGGGCGTACATTGTGTTGATGCTAAGCGAAAGCATCAATTGAGTGTTGGACGACTGCATCAGCACCTGGGGCTTACACAGCTGTGGTGGTGATGTGGGAGGGGTGACCAGAGACGAGCTGAGTGTGTAGTTTGCACCATGACTTGGTACTGATGAGTAGTAACCGTTGATACTTGCTGGTTGGGAGTACATCGTTCGACTTTGTTCTTCGGTGCGCATCACCAAACGAGTCGAATGACTTTCTGAGTGGAGCGCTTGTTGACTTTTGTTGCACAAAGATTGACTACTGTTCACTTGTTGATAGTAAGAGGAGTAATGACTGGCGTGATGACGCTGAGTGGTAGCTACACAACTGCCTGCAGTGAGGCTCACCTCTGAGTATTGATGCGGCTGCTGATCGTTGGGAATGTAGTAAGCACTGGCTGGACCGTGTTGCTGATATGGGCCTGTTGGCACCTGCTGCGGCGGCGAAGCTGGTGGCGAGATAGATGGTTGCGTACCCGAGTAATTTTTGCCCGGGTAGTTCGTAGAAGACACTGGCTGAATAGACCAATAATGTGGTGGAGATTGTTCCAGTCCATACTGGTAGTAGCTTTCGCTACCTGCACTGTTGTTGTTGAGGTCACTATTGTTGCGCGGCATCTTGTTTGTCCCCTTTGTAATTTCAGTCTTCTCCGTACCTTGGCCATGATTGGTGGTGGTTTGAGGCCATATCTCATAAGAGGCGGAATTTTCGGCATAGTAGGGCTCACTATTTCCACTGTGATATGGTGATGAATTTTGCTTGATCGGGGCATCAGGCGAGTTGGGCTGCTTGGTTTGTTGCTGTTGTTCCCTTTGGTACGAGTAAGAGTATTCGCATTGCTCAGTTGTTGGACTGGACGAACTTGAGGTGGACACTACTTGGTTGGGGTGAGATGGTGAGTAGTAATGGTTGCCATTGGTGCTGTTTTCGTAAGTTATCGAACCATTGTAATAGTCGGATTGACTCGAATCATATTGAGTCTCTTGGTATTGATCGGCAAAGGTGAATTCGCTTGGTGACTGATATATCAAGTCAGGATTTGAGTGAGATTCGTGGTATGTGCTAGATGACTCGGTGCCACTGACCATTAGACCGAAGTGAGCAGCACTCTCCTCTGGTGTGATGACACTTTCAATGTCTTGCCACATCTGCATTTTAAATAAATTCAACTAATTTTAGAAACGTATAAATTGAAAGTCTCCTAGAGACTTACATCATGAAACTCTGTTGCCATTTTGCTAGAACGATGATGAGCTGTGAAAAGTGATGGCGGAGATGGTGAAAATTTAGTGGCTAAGTCAAAGGTGGAATGGGACAGTGTCGACAGCATTGGTGATGTTGTGTTTGGACTCGCCTGGACAACGACAACAAAAACAAAAACAGAAGACAGAAAATATGCGCTTAAGGTGCGGTCAACGATATGACAATTCGCCCTTTGCGACCAGCGCCGGCCAATATTTGCTTTCGACGACAATTCCTCGCGCCGTTCTCACGCAACTTCAGTCAAAGTGTGGCAGAAGGAGCGATATGTGTTGTTAAACCGCCAAGCTAAGTGTGGCGGCATTCAGTGAAAACGACCCGGCTACGACGAGATCTGCAGGTGACTGGACGAACCTGGTGGCGATCAGCACAGGTAACTCTCAAATGAGGAACCGACGATTAAGGCGGAACTAAGGGCGGGCCTTTGGGATAAGCACAGTGGTGCAATGATGAGCTTGGCACCGCCTCGCGCCCGACCTATTCATGCGACCGGTCGCACGGTCGGTGAGTTGGTCTGCTGCTTGTCGCACTTCTTCCGTCCGATGGCAGCGGACACACATCAACCAGCACCTCTGTGACTTGCGATGACACTCAGATTGCTTGTCATGTTGAGCCAACGACCACCAGAAGAACTGCTAACCGGCACATAGCTGTGCCGATTGCCACCTATCGCGTTAGGCTTGTTTGTCCAGTAGGTTGTGTTTTGATTGATCACAATCCAATCGATTGTTCGTGCCACTGATTTACTTTAGAACTGGCACACCATGATCTATTCCATCCAACAGAGACATTTGACAGTGAGGTGATGCAGTTGTTGGCTCCGAATTTAATTAAAGAGCGTAGGATGCGTGATTCGTGCTGTGACTTACAGTAAACGTGTGTATATCGATTAGCGTTAATAGCTTTGTTGGCTAGCTGACCTGAGGTGTCGCATCATTTGTTTGCTTGTTTTTCCGTGAGTACCATAGCTCATTCAATTAATTCTGATGAGTTCTGAATTGATCACGACAGAGACTAATAATATGAATGGCCAGAACTTGTATCACCTCAGCTTCCAGTTTTGGTCAAACTTCTCTGTCTGATGAATCAGTGATGATGGTTAAACACAAGCAGGGTATTTGTCGTAATCTGCCACAATAAAACTATGGAGTGGGAAGCTATCTAAAGAAAATCAAAAGTTCTGTCATCGCCATGCAGATTGGCGGTAATGATTTAGTTTAAATTTCGTGAGTAGAACCGCCTCTCACGTGATTGGAACCGTTGCACTGATTGTTAATGTGACCGAGTTCTGCATTTGGTCAAAGAACGCGTGGCTGACATCACTCCCAGGGGCACGTGGACTGAGTCGTGACCAAAATTTTGGGATACACGTTTGGACCTTGCACTACTACCTGCTTAACTTACTTAATAATATCTTTTTGTAGAAAGTTACTTAATTGCAAACAAGTTTGACGGCATAAGCTCCATTTGAATTGTTGACAGCTATGACAGCTTCGAAACAGTCGACATGTGATCTCATTTCGTTTAATAACCGTCTAGCTTATTTTAGAGCTCGCTAGGTGACCACAGAGAGTAAGTTCTAAAGCATCCGGGCTTCTTCATTCACCTACAGGTATTGCTGTCATCATATTATTTGACGTAAATTGAATTTCTCTACGCATAATTAGTTTTTATGTTTATTCTCTCTATAACTATTATTATTACAACTTTTAAAAATTTGATTAAAAACTAGTTTTCAATAGGATAAAGTTTTAAATTTAATAGTTAACCAAGTTTAATTGTTTTCATCACTCTTTATTCTTTATAATTATTGTCTAAAATGACTACTCATAAGAATATATAGTAGAATGGATTATTAACCATAAAATTATTAATAATTATTTAATCATTTATAGTTTCTGAGCTTATCTTGAAGTTATAAACAGGTTCTTTTTACTACCAACCCTAATATGATCAATATAATTGGTCTAGTCGTATCTAATGTTTGCAAAGATTTTGCATTAGAAGCACATTTACAGTATTGCCTCAAGTTTTACTTGCTTCACTTTTCACCAAACCATTGTAAGCAGTATAGCTTTCACAATGCATAAATCGAACACTGTTTACTTCTCTCTTTGCTTCACTTTTCTATGTAAATTCGAAGAGTAAAACTTGAGGCAACACTGTAAGTATGTATGTTTGAAATTATGTGGAATCACATTGACCAATACAATAAGATTAGTACTGTACGAATTAGTAGAGATGAATGAATTGAGCTAATAAAGAGAGCACTCAGGTTCGAGGTTCGATGCGCCAGTTCATAAATAATCACCAGCAAGCAGTAAGCGGAGTGGTGGCGATACCTGGATGAAGCAGACCATATAAGGCGGCAGGCAAGCACTGAGCGTCTGTCTCACTATTAATGTCTCATGCTTCAGCAAAATTAAATTTCTAACACCTGTCTGTGTGGCGTGCGCCGAAGAAGATCATTTCTGTGCCATAAATTGTGAGCTATGACAACGCAATGAATAACGATTGGATCCATTACTGACAATCGATGCGGATAGTCCACAACTCTTTTTTTGGTTGCCTTCTGCCCATAAATCAACGAATTAGCCAAAGGCCAGTGGCAATCGGGTCCGTGTATTCTGTCATAAACAGGCAGATTCGTTTTTTTGCATCTGCACTGAATTACTTGTCAGTGCTTATTAGTTAGTGAAAATTAATCTGATACGAACATCTAAACATTTGCCGCGAAGTGAGTCGAATCGAGGTGGTAGCTTGTAAGCTGTTACTATTTTCAAAAATTGAGTTTATTTTGGTAGAGATGTGATGTAACGAAGTAGCGATGAGAAATGTTGCGGCTCGCACAATGGTCACGACCACTCGCCACTTCGAGCCCGATATCTTCATCAATAATACACGGAGAGAGAGAGAGAGAGAGCAGTGGCAGCCAGGTCCAAGCCATCTGTACACGGCGATTTTAAGCACAAGTGAAAAAGAAGCTACCAGAGTAAGCAGTGTAGCTATCGACAGTTTTCATTGCCCCAATGCGACTCCGTCCACCTAACCGCCGTGTGTAAACAACGCTGCCTACACGTTGTTTTTGAAACAAAGTGGAAGGCATTCGACAACAACGCATGAGCAGTGTTGAGTTAACAACGGATTAGCCCCTTCTGTTGCTGTGCAAAGTGTTCACGTGATTGTTCGAAAGTTTGCACTGCCAAAGTAGTGGCTATTTTGATCAATCCGCTGTTAACTCATGACTGCGCATGAGTATGAGAAGAAACTGTATTCAATAAACCCTTAGACTCGTGAGATTTTACAATAACGCTTGTAACAGTCGCTTTAAATAATGTAACAACAGGTGGTCCAGCCTTTGTGCTTGCTTGGGTTTGACGAACGTAGAAATTTTACTGCACTTTTACATCAATGAAACCAGACTGCGTGAGTTTAACTTAAACTTTAAGCCTCAAACTTTGAGGACAGACTGTATTTGAGTACTCTCAGCTATGGTTTGTTAAAATAGTCGCCAATGTAGTGTGTGTTGACGGAACAATTGACACTGTTACATTCGTTGGAGTGAGTAGGTGAGTAAATCCGACCTTAGAATTCTTTTTCTGTTTGTCTTTATGGATTTGTGGCTGTGGGCCGTAATCACGCAACTTATTGTCTTTTTCATTAATCGCTTTTGCAGCCACTATTTTGACTCAAAAGAGAACATTTTTGGCCGTTTCTTGAGTGTTGCCTGTAGTTTGGACATCCTGTCGGTGTCTCTGACAGCTTCTTCACTTGCGCTTAAAATCATCGTGTACACAGCGCTCCAGTGGCACCATGGTACTGCAGTACAAAGTGGTGCCACTGATCAGCCACAAATGTAAATGAGTCAGCCCGGGCTACCGTGATCACTTATGGCAGAGGCAGTGACGCGCGCCGCGGCATGATGTTTTCACACACCAGTTAGAGAAAGATTTCCTGCAGATTATCATTTTTGTAATTATAATTAATTGAGATTGATAAATGACCATTCATTTGGACTACCGAGCACGCGGCAAATGCTTTTGAAGGGGTGAGCACAAAGCAGAGGCTACTCAATACGTTCGAATATGTTTCTTTTAGACATGCTACGAGCTTCAATAGGCTACTTGTGATTTTGTGTATTTGTGCAGATTGTCTCGCTGATAGTGCCAAGAATATAATTAATGGATGCCAAACCACAAATGAAAGCTCGGTATGAAATCTTAATTTTGTTAGCGGTCAATCGGAATTGGACTATCAGTATGATTTATGAAAGCAATTCACTACTTGACTAACTTCTTACATTTTGAATGAGATTTGCACTGTGATGATAGCAATAATGCTTTGGTGATGTTGTAGTAGTGTTGTGGTGAAAAGCCAGCTGAGCGCAGTGGTGACTCCATCCAGCACCCTAGTCCTGTCGGGAGCCATTGTGAGCGAAGCGCCCGTGCTCCACATCTCGGGCTGCTTGCTCTTTATTCGACGCACTATTTTTGTTGTTCAATATAATTCATTTGGCGCAATGAATGGAAAGAAGTGGAGTTAGCGCCTCATGAGCACAATGCAACGGATACGAGTTATCTGTTGAAGCGCTCTCAACACTTGGCCATTCTGATATGCTTATCTGGTGAGATTTAATGAGAGGCTAGTGAAAAGCACGGCACTTCACTGGTCGACAGAGAACGGCAAATATTTACCTCTTGTCTGTCTATGTGGAGTGTCCTCGACCATGCTCATGCTAAGAACAATAAATTGGGATTACTCGGTGTGCAGTGCGCACATAGACACATGTTCACCATTACGGTTCAAATAGATTCACAGATCAAATAACAGACTTGTAGCAGAAAGGTTGTTGCTGTTGCTAATCGACTCACCGACAGTTCATAACTTACCAGATTAGCAACGATCGAGCCAAACAAGCGGGATTCTTTGTATTCACTGCTTGGTCGGCTTGCCGGTAATCACCCAGTGCCGGTTATACTTGACTTGTCCAGTCAAGGACTGGAGTCACCATGTTGGACACAGCTGCCACACTTTAAGGTCTCTACCAACATAGTTGGCTAGGTGCCTCATCTACAACTTTGCCGCTTCAAGCTACATTATTAATTATTTCAGTGCGAATCAACACACTTGGGTAAAATATATGACAGTTCGAGAAACAATGTCTTTCAATGACCTTTACTTGGTTGAGGTTCCTCAACACTGGTGCGCGTGTGGTCTAGATTTACAGGCCACCAGAGAGCCGGTTTATTGGTTTTATCACTTTTAAAATTCAAATTGCTTTACACATAAACTAAACTAGTCTAGTATGACATTTCCAGACTAAACTTTAAATGCTTATTATCAAAGTGAACAACAAATTACCTGAGTTTGAAATAGACATACGACTATATAATAGTTTTTTAATCAAAAAATAATTTTTAATCTCAATGAATAATTGATAATTAATTGTCTGTTGTTTATACTAACGATAATCACCGGTAGTAGCTCAACCTCCCAGTCAGTTAGCCATAAGATCTCATGCAGTTCTTCAGAGAAGAGCTATTTAAAAACCAAGTTGAAGAAAAACTAACATAATTTTTGTTTCAGAAGCTGAGCAGACAAGATTGTCATAAAATCTAAAAATTGATTGAATGAACCAAATGGACCAAATTTGCATTGGCGTCACATCTTTGACATTAGTCACTGTTGCAGAGCACTAGTCTAGCCAGTGGTCGATCGTGGTTCTAGTTAGTAGAACAATCAGTGGGGAGTAGCTTGGCACATGCATATTCTTTGTGTAAAGCGAGGGCAGCTGGGTGCCGTACTGTCAGCTATCAGATGGAGCAGCAGATGCATCGCACCACGCATCGTGCTTCTTTGCCATCACATGCCACTGATGCTCAGCGGGAGTTATTAGAGGAGATCGATTAGTGCCGCAGCCGCCGCCGCTGCATAAGCTTTACCTGCTGGAGGTACCATCATTGCGCTCAAGGGGCGCGTGAGACATGCTACGATTAGTCAGTCTATTAAAACGAGATCTCACTGCTTCTATCTACCCCGTTAGAAAACCTATGAAAATCTTTAAAGGGTTAATTGCAAAATTCAATAATGTTGTTATTATTCTACCTATTTTTATAGTAAAAAAAACCCACTATAATTCAAATAATAAAAACCGTACATTTTCAGGTGACAATCTTGTGGCAGACAATAGAATCCGAGTGAGTAGGAAACTAACATCAAAGTGGATCCCTGATTGAGTGATCTATGCCGTGGCCTCTGACCACCACCAGAGATCGATTTGATTCGATCGATTCGTTAGATCGCCGCCGGATTAGTGTCATCCGAATGCGTTCTCTTATCAATCAAACGACATTCACGTAAAGTGTTTGAGAGAGGAGACAAGCTGTCGAGGGAGAACAAGGCAAGTGGGCGGCATTCTACCGGCTTACCAGTTTACTGCATTCCTCTCACTGCCGATGCTGCCACTGAAGCTCTAAACAATCTTTGAGATTTATTGTGCAATACATCGCTGGTATGTCTGTGTGTATACTATTCCAGTGAGAAGTATGATGACCTGAACCATCTTTGAGCGCAGTTAAGGTGACATGAAGACGAGCCCAATGCCACCAAGCTTGCACAGAAAAGTAAGAAGATAGATAAAATTAATGAATGGTTCTCTGGCAGAGCGATAGTTATAGTAAATAATAGAAATTGATAATTTATTAATGATCCGTCGAAGCAAGCAATCAATGAATTATTGCAACACTTGTCCTTATTTGTTCAGTGACGGAACTGCTGTGTTAGTGCGCTAACGTTCAGGACGAATATTCTTCTTGACAACAAATCATTTGCCGTCGAGACACCATTTAGTGAGTAATGATGCGCTTACTGAAGTACCAGGCAGTGGTTTGTTCTACATGGTCGATCACATTAGGTCGGTTGACCAGTGCTTGTCCGGCACCTACCACTCACTGTGAGTGATGGTCTATCACTGCATACCTCAAGTAAGCAAACAAAGGACAATTAGAGCAGACAAACAAGCACAGGGAATCGAGCCAATTAGCGATGCTCACTGCCGTGTGCGATCTTTCTATTTGCAACACTACGGTGCACTAGGGCTCTTTGCTTGTCTTGTAACCACTGCTGATTAGCTCTTGATTTATTGTTTTAACGTTCATTGTTTTCGGGTGGTCAGTAGTGTTGTTTTCCAACACAAGGTCATCGATATGCAGCGACGAAAAATATCTACACTGACTGAATGCAGATGTTATGCTTAAACTGGTATTGGTCTTGTGCCGTTGCATCAATCACCAAGTCACCGGGAAATCATCTCTTCATGACAATTAATCTCTTTCTTTCTTTAACTTATAGATTTCTATATTTAACTAAAAACATATGACACTAGCCGCTGCCGCTAAGCATGTCCCCGATACTATTAGACATTCAGATTAATTTCCATGAAACAAAACTTTTTGAAGTGTACACACTAGAACTTTTGGTAACGTAACAAATCGATTTGGTACTTATGTCAGCTTGGCCCATCACTGATCGACATGCACCGGTAACTAATGTTGTGCAGCATGGTGCAATTGAAAAAGTTGCCAAAAACACAGTCAACACAAGTTACGAAATAAAACTGCAAGTTACTTCATACAAACAACACTCTTCTTCTTCTTCACTAAGCCTTAGGTTTGCAAGAGAGCCCCCAAATGGTGGCAAACTCTATGCAAATTCCTGCTGCAGAAAAGTGTCTGCATTGCGCAGGGTCGGCTACCCAAGTTCGGAAACTGGGCAAGGTTAGCGACAGTTGATAGAATCAACTTGATATCTCGGCCGACACGTCGCATAAGCCTGACGCCGGGCGCAGTACTCCATGCGCATGCGCACACTGGAGCATGCTAGGCTACCCGTATCAGAAGTGATAACCTCTGGTATACGCGTGCCCCAGCTACTGAGATCGCTTCATACAAACAACACACCACATATTATATACAAATATACGAATTTATGCTACCAATTTTAAAATTTGATACTCCAATAAGAAATATGAGTTAAACTTTTGGTTTAATCTAGAAAGCTAAAATAAATTCTGGTCTGTTGATTGGATTAGCCACAACTTCAAATTACACATAAAAATACAATTTACAAGCAGCTACTTAAAACTTCAGCTTGACACCAGTAGCACCTTGCATGCTACAGATCAGCCACACTCTCTAATTTCAATGCCAAAGTCGTGATCTTGGCTATTAACTTCATCCATTATGGTGGTCAAAGCTGGGGTAAGTGCCAAGTGGCAACCTGTTTGCAAGTCTCACGCGCTCACTGCAAGACTCACTCTTAACGTCGTGTTGTGTTGTTGATCATCATTTTAATTTTAATTAGTCAATGTGTGATGCGATGGTGCCATGGAGTCGAGTGGTGCCACTGCTTGACTTCTAAGTGATTAACAGCCTTGAGCGGCGATTCCAACCGCAGCACCCTGATCAGTCGACTTATCACCAGACTGTGCCGCTGACACCAGTCACTATCCCGTGGCGCGGCATTAGTGCGAAATCTCGTTTGACTCTCACTACCCATGTTGAGCATCAAGTTTGCCTAGTTTGAAAGCTAATCATGCAATGCTGAATGAGATTCGAAATTCTCTAGCTTTTATGTGTTAACGACACTAATATATCGATAGTTTTCAGTAGGTTTAGCGATGTCATCAGTTTCCCATTACTCGAGATTTTAAATTGTTAATCTAGTGAAAGAGCACTCAACCCAACTTGTACAAACCATAAAATGTCCGGATGTTTGCTCACTATGTTTTCCACCTCTGTTTTTGACTCGAGGTGACGGCAATTATCGAAAAGAGAAGATTATGACTGCCAATGACATTATCACCTTGACTTCGAACTTGTGAATGAGTTTGGCTATGGCTTGCATCAAGTGTGCGTGCGACTGCCTGCAAACAGCTCTAATGGATGTGATTGGCCGCGTGTAAACAAAATTACAAAGACCAATATTGACAGTGACTCGCGGCGACCGCATCCGAGGCGGGTGATCGAGTGATGGTCTCGGGTGGGTGGGCCAAAGTGGGGAGGTGATAACCAGTGACCCGACTGACTGGGCTAAGTAACGCACTGATCTACCGGTGGTCCGTCATCTACGGTGGAAGATTATGCCATCGGTGACGTGGACGCCAACTGGCCACTTCCACCGCACACCACACTCATCCTCCACACTCGCCTGTTGACATCTCACATCAATTTGGTCATAGTGCGCGTTATATTAACAATGACAGCTTCAATTAGGTTGTTTGATTTATTGGAAAAATGCACTCAAGTCATACCTACTTGAATCTGCAAAAAGAAAAGATTGCCTAAAAGCTGCAATCTGCCAGCTTAAGATTTATTGGACTCTGTATAGCGTTGGTCTGGCACTTTGGTGGATGGAGCCAAACGGCAAGATAATAGCTAGAGAGCCAGATTGGATTGTCTATCAGTCCATATTTAAAAATGCGGTGATTTATTTGACTGGCCGATTAAGACATTCATCCGGACGCGTAGCTGACAGTTGAAATGTGCCTGGCGCAAGCATGCTCTCGATCATTTTCTTCTGCTCTGATCTGATTAGACCTGTCTGATTGAGGTTTCAATTTAAAACAAGAACAAAATTGATGATGATTAACGGGCAAATCAGTCATCTCTGGTGATTATATCCTTCTAGTGTGATTGTTACTCATTTGGTGAAATGGGAAATGGTCTATCATTATAGGTAAAATGCGCCAGAGTCGTTGGTTTAACTCAAATCAAGCTTAGTTTCAAGGACTTATACAATTATGATTGTAGTGCTAGTTTGAAGTGACCAAAACTCAAAAAGACTGGTACTATCTGCTTTTCCATGGACTGACCCGATAGGTGTTTCTGCCAATCCAAGCCAAAATCAGTGATTGCTTGTAATCTGTCAATTCAAATTATACCTTGGTTTAACATGGATTCGCTTGATAGACGGCAAATCATTCGTGTGTCCATTCAATTTTGTGTTTCCGATCGAGCCTCGGCTTGCCACTGATTACCACGGATATCAAGAAGAGAGTCAATGAGAGGGGAGAGAGAGGGAGAGAAATGGCAATAGAAAAGAAATCATATTGCTATTGTGCTCATGTTGTGCCGTTACATCAGTCTTTCCGGCATCAAGTTCATTCACAATTTAAAGGCTGCCATAGGTAATAAGCAGTAATAGAAGCGTATAAATAGGTTGCCCACCTGACAATTGATTCATTCTTCATTTCACTGCAGTGATCTACTTTGGAGTTGTGCGTGAGGTGTGGATGTGTGGCTGGCTCGTGGCTGACTCGAGACGCGTTATTAGACAGCACACTTCACACAGTCCACACTTGGCCATTGTGAGTCTGAGTCGAGGTGATCACTCCACTCCACTCCTCTCTGCTCACTGTCACTCAGCCAGCTTGCGATGGGCAAGGGTCTCTATCGTTCACTACTCGGGCCCAATTACCACCCCTCATTAGTGATGCGCGCCCACAAGCTTTCCATTGCTGCATGCACTAATCATTTCAATTACCTACTACTACTACTATTGCACATTGGTCAACTTAGTTCAATTTTAACTTTCACTTTCACTATTATCAAATTTTAAAGATATACGCAAAGTAATGCAAAGAATGCTCGTTCTGATAATAAATCAAAATAGCTGACAATAGTAATATCAAATCAAATTAAAAATTTGCAAATATTTATATTAGGCATTGGCTTGAAAGTGTGACACGTTATCTATATACTTTTAATGGAACTTTGTCACACTTTCCCGTCAATCCCTGGTATATGACAGTTATTTCAGCATGCACTCAAACTCTGACTTTGATCTCTTTTTTACCAATTCGGAAATATCTTAAAAATAACAAAAAATAGAATACTTTTGATAAAGTTAAAATGATCAAGGAATGCCTTTCGAGATGAGTCATCCAGGAAAGTGCATAAAGACAAGCAATTTTTAATGAAGTCTATGGAAAATTAATTGATTTAGACGTCATATGGTAAAAATTTAAATCATAAACTAGAGCAAAAGTTGGCGGTTTTTCGTCAACAACGATAATTAAATCAATTGTTTCTTTTTCAATGCTATGCATAAAGTTATTATTATAGTTATAATAAGTGAATGGGTAAGAGAGAAAGAAGCAAGTTATTGAACTAGTTGGAGAGTAGATGGTTGGGGACCGATGGCGGACGTGGACTTGAGTGACTCAGTTAATGGCTCAACCGTTAGCGATAGCGATAGGTGGCGGGTGGGGTGCGGTTTGAGACTTGCTGCGAATCAGTTGGTGCCACTCGCCGGGCTGCTCTGGCCTAATGGCACCCATCACCAGTGTGTTTCAAATATTAAATGATTATATATGCTATCTGTCAACGCGAAACAGCACGAGACGAACTCTCAAAATCATCCACACCCTAACTCCACAACCTCCCTTATTAGTTAATTACAATTAACTATTAATAATCGCCAAACGGGCTGCCATCGTCTTCATTGTCATCTCCATTATTGTGATTGCTATCAAACTATATGAAAAGTTCTATGCAACTTCTCACTATGATGTTACAACCATTGCTCACATAGTTTGCTTGATAAGTTTCGGTAGGTAACCAAAATAATGCCAAATTTGTTTATTATAACTTAAAACAATTTCAATTTTTTAAAATTGATAAAAAGTAATTTGAAAAATTAAAATAAACTCAATAGTTGTCTAATGACAAGTCAATCTAAAGTTGCATGGATTGACTTAAATTTGTTGTTGTACCAAACCTCACAATTGAACGATTTACCCCCTATTATTGATTCTTTAAGACAAAATAATAATGTTGTACTTGATCACTAGGCCATTTGGATTACGTGACACCCATATGCAACAAGCGGTGCCGCGCTTGGTTGCGGCTACTCACTGTTTCCGTTTTTTTCTTTCCGATGGCAGGTCTTATTGTCATATGGTCATATGATTTGTTTCTCTCTGCTGACTTTGATCTGTGAGATTGAATTGCACTAATGACAATAATATAATAGTGGGGGTGAGAGTGATGTCTCGATCAGAGGTCAAAGGTGACGTCCATCGGTGACATGGCACTGAGGCAAGCATATCCGTGCGTGCGCCAACGATTGCACTGAACTGTGACTGCCGTGCGTCTATGTAGTGTACTCCTCACTACTGATTCACACCTCACACTGGATTGCACTGACTTGACTTTTGACTCAGCGTCACTCAGTCACTCACCAACTTCAATCACTCATTCTGATCAAGTTACACATGCTACTCAGACTCTTCATATTGACTCCAGACACGTGCATAATTGCATTTAGACAAGCACAGCAAAGAGCGCAGCGCGTGCAAGCACTTCTAGTAAGGCGTTTAATTGTCATTGATTAGCGTAACTAGCAACTTATTATTGATGCTCAGTCTAAATTAAAAATGACTAAATGCCATAAGTGTATGCATACATGTATGGACAAGTTGCTATGTGTAGTGGCAAAATGACAGTATTTGGGTGCGACTTATACTGACCAACCCGCGGACCATTGCGAGTATTACACTAATATTCGTTTCAATGAAGGGTCAATCTTACAAAGATAGTCTAGTCGAAGTTGAGTTGTCATTCTAACCGGTCAAAATTGTAGCACCATTAAGCAGAATCGTTGCAATTTTCCCATATCGAATAGCATATAAGGTTTAAATCATAAAACTATATGAACTTATCTGATTCTCGCATCCTGTGATGCTGTGTGCTGTGGTGAATTTGCTTACTGTGCCGCTTCCACCTACACTAATTCATCAGTGTCTCAGTGACAAGTGGCACAACCTGTGCGAGTCATCAGACACTTGCAGCAGCGTGTGCCATGTCGATGATTAATTGTTGCCATAGTCGGATGCTACTGAATCACACTGTCCCTGCGACTCATCTATCCGCAGATCCTCCCGCCTTGTGTGCGTCCTTCCACGACAGAATCTAATTGCGGCGCGCTTTGGTTCCGGTGAGGATAGTAGTGCCATAGTGTTCTCATCCAACTGGACCATGCTAACCGGGACCTACCTTCTCACCTCTATTGTCATGTGGCGACCTTTCATCTCTTATCTAATGTCACCTTTTATCTGTCTCTCCTCCTTCGCTAGTCAACTAATTGGTAGCGGTAGTGTGGTGCGATGCAAGTAAGGTGCTATGGGTGCTGCACCGTCCAACGTTACGCTCATGCGTGCGTGAAAACGACCTTCGATGGTGAGCAAGTAGCGCGACCGGTCGGAAGGTGGGTCGGAAGGAAGTGCGAAAGTGGCAAGTGACGGTAGCGCGAGACCACTCCAACCATTGAGGCAGCACACGCCAAGCGGTTTCATTCCATCACCATCTCGGCCAATGATCGGCACTGTCGCGCATGGTGCCACCGGAAGGTAGAGATGTCCAAGCTGCAAGCAGTAAACAAAGCCAGCGGGGTATGCTCTATTGTGAGACGCCATCAGCGCGCACTACTCCATTCTAATGGTAATCTCCAATCGGCACCGAACAGCATTTTACCTCTCTCTCTCTCTCTCTCTCTCTCGCCTTCCCTCTCAACACCATTGCAAACTCTCGTTACTCTTGCTTGTTTTGGGTCTTTCCAATCTACTGATTTGCATGTTACCCCGATCATTGACTATCATTAGCGGATATGTGGCAGATATGTAACATACCAGTGCACCCCCTGGCTTTTTTTCCTAAATTGCTTTTATTCTGATTAAAGTCTAAAATACGCATGTTACTCTACGTTATACAACCAAACTTGGTTGACAAGATCATTATTAATGAGCTATTGAGGACGACAGGTACTCATTTCTTGTCTTTTGGCATTCTATCTAACTATTATCAATAATTGATGACCAGCTTGGTCCTAAAACGAGTCATTGGACTGAAATAATTGTGAATAACTCATATTAGAAACGAAAAACCCTTAGTGAGAGCATATCATCTGGGATATTGTGAATAAAATGTTTTAGGGGATGCAACACATGTTTTCTCTGTGCTTCACAACAAATCATTGCATGAGTGAGTTTTACTGACGAAATGTGCGCAAGTGCGAGGGAGGTTGAGAGGCTCGCTCGGACTACAATTGTAATTGGCTTTACTCGCTTTATGGCGACGCAGTGGACTGCACACACTCAACACTACGCTCCAAACGCCGCATCACTCGGTAGCCATGCAAGTTACGTCCCATTACCACACAAGTCATTTACTATTGATTCGCTTTGCAAACATCAGATTTGTAATGTAATGCGACGCTATGTGTCACTTTTCATGATCACACTCCGTCTCTCTCTCTCTCTCTTCTATATGATGATTTTAAGTCACCAAAGCCTTGTTCAATGAAGGAGTATCAGAAAATTTTTAACCCACATGATTCATTAACTATCCCTTATCTCTATTTCATCTCTTACTTATGTTGGTTTTGATTTTTTAGTAATTCTGAATTAAGACTGAGATTGGCACTACCCTAATTTTACTGACTACTTCTTTAGCTAATAAACAGCATTTTGGCCGGCTCTTATTATTCTTGTTTTGTCTTTGAAGTAGTTTTAATTACTTTTTTCAACTATAAAGGCTTCTTAACTTCTTGCTTGTCTAGGGTAAGCCCGAACTCTTCATAAGCCAGAAATGGAATTCTAAGACAATTAATTGTTGATTGATTCCTATTCCATTCCCACTACTTTTCGGCTGCTCAAAGTTCGATCTGTCCAGATTCTAGGTTTTGACCCATGGGATAGATCAGTCAGTTCATGTTAAGAAAATAGTTTAGTCAATCTTTAATCTAAAATTTATTTCCTTGGCTTGTTCATACGATACCTAAAATAAGTTCTTGTAATGCACACAGTGAATGGAAGATGAAAATTAAAACTCAAACGGACAAGTGATCTTTAAACAAGTCTGAATTTTAACTTGAATGGGCTAAATTTTGATTTAGGATTGAAAAGACATGAAAACTAACATATTCTCATCAAATGTTCAAGTTAGACTTCATTCAATTTAGACTTATTCAACTTTCCTATTATAAGTTTTTTTAATTGTATATAATTCGGTATTATTGTCTTTGTTCGTGTTTAATGTGATTGTCAAGACAAATTTGTCAAGGAGATTTACAAGACTTAGGAGGGTTGGTTATATGAACAACATAGTATTGCTTCCAACCACAGAAATATGAATCACAACTCAAAGACTAATCATTAAAATTTTTTATACTCCTTTACTGAATAGTGCTTTTTGGTATCTTAAAAATCATCACATCTTAGGCTATGATTCATGAATAAGCTCTAAGAATAAGATCTTTATATTTAAAAATTATTTAGTGTTCATAATTTTTACTAACTAAAAAATTAATCGAATTGTGGAATTGAAGCTCAAGAATGTTGTTTTAACTATCTCAATTATTTAGTGAGACTTGAGTAAAAACACTCGTTTGGTCATTTATCACTGTCTTTTGCGAGCTTAGTTGTAGCTGTATCAATCAACAACCACTAATCCCACTACGAGTGTATTGATCGTTCATGCTATGTCACGAAATATACCAGCCACTCGGTATAATAGTTCAATACGTTTTCTATGTTTAACTTAAAGATTTGCAATAAAACATTCCCTTAAGCCCAATGTTACTGTTGCCCAGTTTAGAGAATGTAATTCAGACTTGAGTTGCATCAGAGTCTTGGCAGGCGTGGTCATAATGACTTGAGCCCATCTGAAACTGCCGGTTAGTTTTGACCTAAACGAATAGAATCTAGACATGATACAATGAGCAAGCTTAGCTTCAACATTGCACTTTAATAAGCACAATGATTCGTGGTACCTTTTATTATTATTATTATTTAACCAAACAAATCTCATGTGTATTATATTATTTCGGAAACCATTAAGATTTTTTTCTTTAAACTAATTTAATTTAAGACATCAATTTGTAGCATCTGACGACACTCAACAATCGGCTTGCTCAGAAAAGAACTCTATTATAAATTGACATAGAGCAGGCGCATAGATATCAGGCCACTTCTTAAAAAGGCTACTTTCGGCTAAAGGCTAAGACGAGAGAGAGAGAGAGAGAGAGAGAGAGAGAGAGAGAGAGTTTAGAAATATGACAAAAAATCAGACATTTTTATTAGAAAAAGAAAAAACAAATTAGAAACGGGATTGACATCAGAGAAGTGGAAGTTTTGGAATTAAAATTATTGGAACTGTCAAACGTAGAGAACATTTGTGGACGTTTTTTGAGTGTTGCTTTTGCTATGTGAGGACTATAGTTTGGTAATGTAGAGTTGGCTTTCAATTTAATTAAGTGCATCACTGTTGCGTGCCTGTCTCTAGTTTCAATCGAGCCTAATGCATCACTCTGGCTATGCTGTTTGTGGTTAGCTGTGAGAGACGCGCATTACTTGCTGATTGCATCGTAAATTGATTCAGCGAAGCATTTGGCTTTGTGGCAGTGAGATGGTCGATGACCAAATAGCGGGCATCGTTGACAAAGACCATCGGGCCTAACTGGTTTGGCATGGTGCGCCAATTACTGTGGCTAACTATTGTTCATCGACCTCCATTCGCCATGGCTGGCTGGCTAGCGTGCTTTGCCAGTGGCCAAGGGGTACTAGTGTCGCAATGCCAAGCACGAATCGTTGCCATGTCACGCTTTGCTTGACTTGCTAGCCTTTGTCAACCTTTGCCTTTGCCTAGTGGCTCGCCTATAGAAGTAGTGACAATAGAGATCAACTAAGACAATGACAACCGAGATGGTCGCTGAGGGGTAAGTGAGATCAACCAACCAGAGAGATGGCAAGACGCAGCATAGCATGTGTTCCTTACAACGCTACCAGCACTCGTCAAAATACAACACTTGTGTGCATTTTTTAGGTTTTCTTCATAATCAAGTCTTGTAGATTTGTCAGTGGAGACGGTAGGCGTTATGGTTGCCTCTTAGCAGTGTGTCACTGGGTAACCCAACACTATGCCTCGGCGAAATGTTGCCTGCTGCAAAACTCTAGCTACGAGCTTGTAATTGGATCAATTTACCACTTTTATTGTGACTTTTACAAATCGGACTTAAGCTAAATTAAGGTAAAATGATCAAAAACTTAACCAAACTATTCACCGATATTCAAACTAACATCACGGCCATACGTTTTGGCCATCAAAAGTTTTTTGTTACACCGCTAAATACTCCATTTTGGACTGATCACTTTACCAAAGCTCACGGGTTGGTCAGCCGCAGCAGACGCGTAGCACACTAGCCGATCAACCAAATCTCTTCCTCACCTCATTCTCAGTCAATCGCCACCAAAAGTTTCCCTAAAAACTCATTCCAAGTCTCTTTTTTTCCCAAAGACCGAACAGCAAAAAAAACATGCCGTAGACGCTTAGTGTTGTGTTGTGGGAGCACTTGTCGCCGAGCTAGAGCGCCAAAGCGAGCCTCGACTCGCCTCGACCCATCGAGCCCTGTCCTCTGCCAATTGCCAGTGGTGGAGTGAGCGCTTGTCACGTCCTCCCAGTACTCCCAGTACTCGTGGCGCTCCTCCCACTCTGGAGAGCACAAGTGCGTCAACCCGCGACGACCACCTCCCGCCACTACTCACCGGGCTCAACTCACTCAAATGCCACTCACCGACCGACTACTTTGAACTCAATCAATATCAACCTTTCATCTCCAACAAGTTCTGAACCATTCATCGTATGGTATGACTTTCCGAGAGTTGCTTTTCAATCAGACACACTTCTTAAACTATTTATAAATTCTACTATAGTATTGCCTAACAGTTTGGGCATTTGATAAGAAAGGGGTGAATCGGAAGAAACATGAAATGGGTGAACTATCTCGGTTTGGTTGTAACTTTCTTCATGCTTTGGTCAGCTCCACCTCAGTGCTCTCCTCTCGCTGAAACATGTGTTCTGTACCAGCTAGGTACGTGCAACACAGAACGCATGCGCCTTCAAACAACACACTTCATGGCTGCTTAGACATCGATTCGAAACCTCAGTCAGAACTTTGTATAAAACAAAAAAAGAGAATTGGAGTTTTTAATGAACAAAAGTATTATTATTAGCAAATAACATGTTTGGTTCAGATAAATAAATGGATAAACTCTTAGAAATGGAAGTGCCTAAACTTGCAAAATAAATTTTAAACTTGAGCTATTGTTTTATCAAGTTTAATTTTTAAAATGAGAATTAACTTAATTTTGTCAAAAGAAACTTTTATTTTTACTGTTTCTTCATTGCAAGTTTAATTTTTCAAAAATGTTAAAAGTTTAATCACTTTCTTTTCTGCGAACGATACATATGAGGTTGATTGCTATGACATTGGCAAACAATTGTCTATTAGAATTGTTATTATAATTTAAATAAATGTCACGCTCACAATCACCGAGTAGAAGCAAAAGGTGTGGAAGAGCAGGATTGGGGTTTGTGTTTGAGTCCCTAAGCACAATTGGACTGTGGCCCACATCGATTTTAGTGATGACCGTAGCTAAATGATACTAGCACAGACACGTCTGTAATTTGATCAACTGCACCGACAACATAAACTTCTCTTGTCATCGTTTGCCCTCTCATACACACACACACACACATCACTCTGATTGATCAACCAAGTGGTAACCTATACTCATATGTGCCTTTATTTCAAACAATAGACGTGCCAACTAATGAATCATCCTCAAATAACATCAAATCTAAACATGTCCCAGTTGGAGCGTAACCACTAGACGTTTACAAACTAATTGTCACTTAAATATTAGATGGTAAAAGATTTTTTGACTTAAAAACACATTTTCTCAAGATGTCGAAAAATTTCAAACCGAACAGAGTTTTCTAAAATCATGCCCATTGAAAATATTGATGACTAGAATAAAGCATCAAGTAGGAGGTCAAGTGGGAAGAAGGTACCACTAAACAAATCTTGACTTAAGCCGCCTTTCATTGAGCTACCTTATCAGATGTGAACTCCTATAATTTGGGTTGTCAAAACAACTAATTGATTTTCTCAATCTAATTAGATTTGTTTCCAACTATTTGAATGACCTTTGACCTCGTTGACAGTGAGCGCACGCCTTGTTGCCATCTAGATTCAAGTTGTTGTGAATTAATCACCACTTGAGAATGTTCACCAAAGCCGGAATATAAACTACTGAAGCGGCTACTTTGCTCGGTGTCAGTTTTGGCGCATCCTAGCTGCACTGAGTGATTGGCTCAATCACCCGGTTGCCGTCAGTTAGATAGTTGAAAGTGACAAATGAATCGCATTTAATTGAATTTAATGCGTATTCAAGCCAAGCGCGTAAGTTCTTCCATAAGTTTACTGAGCAAATTGGCAACATGTGCGATCAGTCACTGCCGCTGCTTGTTAACTGCACCCAAGGCGGCTATCGCACTCCATTAGGCTCTAATCCGCCAATGCGCCATCAATTACGTCAGCCAGCCAGTGGTCTCTTGCTCCATTGTCCAGTGCTACTGTCTGTGCAGATTATATCAATGACTCGATCTTGAATCAGTGACAAATTTGCCGCTCCACAATTGCCCAAGTGTAGCATGACAGGCTGCGTTTAGACACTTGGAGAATCACTTGTCGGATGCATGCCATCGATATCGAGGTGTCTGTCGTGGTGGTAAGCTAACAATGCTTCTCGACCCACCAAAAGTGATCAAAACCAACTTCAGTCTCACTAATGATCATTTCTGACGTTAATCAGAAGGCACATTCATCTGGTTTGTGGCATGCTCAACACGAAGTAGTTTGCACTCAACTCTTTCATTCTTATTAACTTGACAAGACATGTCACTGGATTGACATCAATCTTTACTTTAGCAAGATACAGAGTACTTTTGATTTCCCCGGCTATTACAATAACTAACATTTGTTACCGATCCTCAAAGGCCTCTTGGTATTTGGAGCCAAATAGCAAACCTGGATTATGAAGTGATCGGTGGTGGCGATAAAGTCGTAATTGAATTTTAATTCTGACACTGAACACGAGTGAAGTGCGTGCCTAGTGAAGACTGGCTGGTGGTGACTCACGCAACTTTGCTAGATCGCACTCTGGTAATCGACTAAACACTGGCCCCGGTGAGCTCACACTTGGCTGGTGACTTGGTGGACCACTGGCGGCCACCTTGCACCCTCAGCCCATGTTAGTTTCCACTGTCAGCTAGACTTAACACTTGACTTGCGTGTTTCACCCAAATGTTTGCTGAGTGCCCGATGATGCTACACAGTGTGCCCCTGTCAGCCATCCTCGAGTCAGCCGTTTAGCGCTGTCGTCCGCCATGATGATTGCTTGGCACGAAACGTGACAGCAGGCCATCATGCATGTTGCGATCAACAACAACAACGCCGGAGATCAAAACAAAAAAGCAAATTATTAATAAACCAATAGCTGAGTATCTCGTGTGTGCGCAGGCTCGTTGTGCTTGTAATTGCTCCAAAATTGATCCAGATGGATCTGTCATAATCAATCATTCTCCTCCTTGTACTACCCATACCTGGTCATGAGGTGCGCCAATACACTTTGTAATGTTATGTGTCCACTTCAAACGTGACTCATGAGACTTATGCCAGCGACATTACTCACACGATGACCAGTATTCGAACCTAATCAAATCTATTATTAAATCTCATATAATTGTGTAATTAAACCAAGAATTTGTCAAACGTTTTTTTTGTTTTATTAGATTGGTTATCAGCAATTTAAAATAATTAAGCAATTTAAAGTATAAATCTGATTAATGCTAATAAAACAAGTTTAAGAATAGTTATAGACATGCGTATCTAGAAGTAATAAAAGTTAATTCATAAATATTTTTAATTTTAGTAATTTTTATTATAATTTACTTGTTTTATAAAAGTGACTTTATGGACCTTACACAGAATGGTATTCCAACCGAGACAAGTGAAGAAATGGATTTTAAGCTTTCCTTGGAACGAACCAATGCTGGAATTTGTAATCATGTACGTTTGATTTCATCAGAAACTGCGAGTCGATGGAAAGAGAACGAATCGATTCGAATCTCAAATACAATTTCGGATGACAAATCAATACCATCTTCTGAGGTAGTTTGGAGTGAAGAAAAACCTAGTTGGATGCAAGAATGTGGCAAGTGGAGCAAGAGTAGTATTAAACCAAGTCAAAAGATCACCATTCAATCTGGCCAAAAGGTCGATGCTTCATGTGATGAAATAGTCATCACCTCTACTCAAGGGAGTACCATTAAATCAAATCGTGTAATTGATCTAATGCACCTTCGTAACTACTTTGAGCTTCGAGAACCACTAGAGCTGAAGAGCACTTCAAGGTTCCGAAGTCACTTCTACTTGTCCTTGATGGACCCATCGATGCCTCGACTGACTAGTTGTGGACAGTATTACCGTATGCGATTTGCAGTGTATGCTCGGGCAAGACAACCGGAGAAAAAGTCAAGCTGCAACAACTGGCGGGAACCGAGCCTTACCTTAAAAACTCTCAATTCCTCGCAAGTAGTTCAATTTGGAGAAATGCATCTCTATACATTGTTCCCGAAAATGCCCTCAAGTGACACAATCAACCAACATGATACTGATAGTGACTTTTTACACTATGAGAATATCAGTTTCTTTGCCAATCAAAGTCCATCACAAGTCAAAGGACTGTCAATCACTTGCGTTGAACTAAATCAACTGTCCAATGAGTTTCGCTATTATCTCAAATGGCTTAATTCGATTGTTATCACTCAAGTCTCAGGAAGCAAGGATAAGAGCTGTGATTCCACATATCTCTTGGAGCAACTCAAATACCCTAAATCACGCAAACAATTCAACAGTGTCGATCGATTTTGTCATCAATTTCTGCGCAATCAAACCGAAATGTTTACTAGATATCGTGATTTGTTGAGTCACAGGAAGAAAGAGCCAACTTCAAGTGTTGAAGTAAATGTCAGCAAGTCTTCCGGTGACTTGAAAACTGACCAATCTGACAAGCAAGAACTTGCACGCAACACTTTTGTAATTAAGCTATTTCATTTGCGAGAGCAATCCATGATTAAAAATGATTGAAACGAGTCGCCATGCATTTTCTTGGATATTCTTAGTGAAAGTGAAAACAATTCAAATTCATATGCATCCACATATGCGATCCACATAGGCCACACAGTATGAATAGGAGCAGTATGAATAGGGCAAGCATCGAGGTGGCCCTGTGTGCCCTTCTAGCTGGCACTGATCAATTACGATAAGCTTACCCCCGACCTTCCAGTTGGAATAGGGCACAAATGAAGTGCTTGTTGTAGATGATATCGCCTGTGCTATCACTGGCCACCATTGCGAGACAGCTAATGTGAGACCACTACTATTATTATTTACTGCTATTATCATAATATTGGTAATGTTTCGATAATTATGGTCGAATAAAAGGATGAGAAAATGTGGAATACGCCCTAACTTTACTGGAGCACTGATCAGCATAAGGACAAAACACTATTAGAACAAGAATCGATAGTGTGCAAGCACAGAGATTTACTATGCAATCTTTTGACTGAAAAGTAATGCACTGATACAGAGACTCTCAACGGAGCGAGAGAGTGTAGCGGAGAGAGTGGTTGGTTGGTTACAAACTCACTGCTCCCAGCTCCATTGTTGATAGCTACGCGGCTCCACTGAGCATTGCCGTCCACTTGAATAGCTTCACCGCGGAACTTGTGATTGCTAGGTTAGTGGAGTCTGGCCTCACCACACGTGCGATACTCTAAGCTATCATTTACCAGTCTACTATCGACCGCCTTGCGACCTCTTTAATCCATGTTATATTTGGCATGTGTGGCACATGTCACTTACGAAATATTGCAGTGCATCGATGTAGACAACACATCCCATACTATATATTTATTCAACCTAAATGACAATCTAACAATTTGATAAATATTGAACCTTCAAACATTCGGAATTTCATTCAAAAAATTGCCTAGTTTTTATGTTTTTTTAAATTATTTGATATTGTTAACTAATAATCTGTTTCACACAATTTATTCTCTCTTCTTTTATAGAGATATTATTGTAAATATACAAAATATAAATATAAATTCAATAAGCATGGTATTTGAGACAAATAGTAATAGTTGGAAGTCTTTCATATCACAGGACGGTATCTTCATCCTCATAAGGCAAGTATTTGAGTTTTATCAAGCAGTTAGACAACGAATCCATAATTTGCAAATCGTCTTCATTAGAATTAGAATCGGAGTAAGTGATGGTAAACAAGTCAGCGAATGTCAAGAAGAAGTCAGCTATTGAATCAAATCCATATTTTTTAAAATCAAAACACCGGTGAAATTCCGTTATGTAATTATGTTCAATTTCAGATATCTTCATAGGATTGCGATACGTTTTCAACAAAATAGTTTTGAGTGATTGAAAGTGGGAGAATTTAAATAAAGGCTTAATATCGTTCAAAGATTCAAGACAAAGAGACATTTTCTTGTTAGATGTTTTGGTAAATTTAATAGCACCTAAACGCACATAACAGTTCACAGTTACGATATCGTCATCATGTTCCATGAAGAAAAGATTGGGCATGTTGCTGAAGAAGTGGTTAATGTTACGGCAGCTGAAGTGAGCTATTTCAAGTTTGCTTCCAAAGTTAGATGCATAGATCATTGGAAAGTTGCTCAAGACAATTCGGTTGTTATAGCGATGAAATAGCGAGATAAGATTCAACCGAGTTGTTATAGGTATGAATGGAAAGAGAGCTTCGCCTTGGAGATTCTGGATCAATGCCATTGTGAAATTGGAGCAACAATTTAGACAAAAATAGTATTGAAACACACTCACCACTTGAACTCAATTCACTCACTATCGATAGTGATGCTTTATCGCTCTTCTCTCATTCAACTGGCCACTTTCCATATTCCAGAATGTTCATTCCCTCAAGCAATCTTGTATTTTCTTTGCAGTAGGCCCATGTTGCCTCTTTGCTGTTCTTTTGGGAAGCATTTGGTTGCATTTTCTACTATATGTAAACTTTTATTAATATTTCATACAAAGAGGTGGGTTATAAAGATTTTTTAAGGTTTATTTAAAATTACTATTGTTAACAACTAAAATGTGTTTCAATGCAAAGTTTATTTATTTATTTGCAAAATGTTTCTTTTTTTACTAAAGTTTACTAAGGATTAACTACACTTCCTTTAAAAAATAAATTAGCTGCAAATATATTTGCAGCTCACTCTGTGAGTGAATTCCTATGCATTTTGAAAATGACATACTAATGCATAACAAGATTTTTAAAACATTTTTTTGTTTGCTTTTATCATATCTTCACACTAAGCTCGAAACGTATCTCCCATTCGGAATCAAATGAGAATTAGAATGGTAAATTTAAAAGCTTGAATAGAATTGGTTCATAATTAAAAATGAACAACAAAATAGAATTGAGTAAGAATTCAAATTGAACCAGGATAAATTAACTCTTCATTGTGTATACGTCAAAAGTGACGGTAAAATATTAATAAGAAGGGAGAGCTGAGCTCTCGCCTATGAGAAGGGCGAGAGAAGTGCGACGTAGGTTGTCACACTTACTCGAGTTTCAATGGCCCAAATCTCGGGCCCCTTTGGAGCCTAGGACACCAAAGTCTCATCCAATTATTCTTTCCTCAAAAAGAACCTTTTTGTAAAGTTTCAGCTTTTTTGGTGCCCGGGAAGTATACTAGAATTTTTGTGAGGACAGACAGACAGAAACTTGAGATTAATAGCAGGGCTTTTACAGCAAAGCTGTCTCTCGCCCTGCTAAAAAAGAGAAAATATAGTATAATAAAATAAAAAGATTAAAGACAATATATAAGTTATAACTTTACATTTTTAAAGAATATTCGGTTGGATATATAAATTCGTTTTCTTAAATTACCTTAACTGTTCGAATGTTTAAACATTGACTGATGACACACCAAGGTAATAATGTAAGGTATTAACAAAGATTTGCTTTATAAACAAATTAATTGTCAATGATTTGATTTTTATTTAAAATTATACGTTAACAAGAGAATCTAAGATTCTGATTGTTATTGATTTGTTTGGCTTGACGTGATTTCTTTTCTTATTGTTCCCTTTGATACAGTTTTGGCTCGAAATTTGAGCTTTGAATGCGAGCCATTTATGTGAGGCTCAATCGGAGGAGTATCAGTGAATTTTACACTCTTTGGGACGGATACAATTTGCTTACTCTTGTAAGAACATTTATAAAAATCCCAAAAAAGAAACCAAAAAAGCACAGCATGAAAGCCAATCCACCACATAAAGCCACGCGGATAGTCGCAATCGCGAAAGAGCAGTTGAAACGAATGTGCAAAGATGAGAAGAAACTGAATCTACAATAAGTAAAATATGCTGGTGAAAAGTGATCAATTGAAAAAAGAAGGGAGGTACCACTGTACCATTTGAATGGAAGTCATGTACTTCTTCCACCAGAGGTATCGATTCATGTGAGGTCCAAATGCGGCGAGACCATAGTAGACGTACATGACGATGTGCACAAAGCTGTTGATGAACGCAAAGAATGTACTGTGTCCGCCTGCGTGGGATGGTGGTGAGGTGAGCACTAGTTCCCTTCACTTCAAGTCATAACCTACCTGGAGTGAACTTCACTCCCCACCACACGCTCATTGGCATCACTCCGTGGTGGATCACGTGCAGTGTCGATATGTGCGACAGTTTCTTGCGAAGAATAAAAAAGATCGTGTCGACAAACTCGAGGTATTTGGACATATAGTACCACCAAGAAAAACTGGCCATCTGCAGAACAAAAGTAGTTATCAACTATGAGAGATTTTCCATTTTTGTAATAACACTTACTTGTATAGCAGTGTCGGAGTTGGAATAGTCAACTGGCTGGCATCGAAAATCATATTTGCCAAACCAACCCAAAAAGCCTAGTTTCAAAAACATGTAAAGACTTAGTAGCACCATCATAAAGTTATAGATAATCATCAGTGGACGAATGTTGTAGGGTTTACGATTCTTCATTAGTGTGGGTCCGAGGAACTTGACCAGATATACATAAGCCAAACACAAGCCAATGGTGGGCATGGGACTTTGCATCAAAAACCATTTCTCCACTCGAGGATCTATAACCAAATTAATTTGTAGATTTAAATCATTTGTCATAAGTAACTTTTTACATCAATTTTTAATTCTAAAAATTTAACAATGTTATTTTAATATTTAACACTCGGATAGGTTGTGTTTTTTATACCTTTAGAATCTATTTGATTGCTCGAAAACGTAATCTCTTTTAGACCTAAAATATTTTTTATTTAAAAATTCAACTATTTTTTAAGAACTATAC